>JBBBWG010016312.1:0-16112 GCA_037176905.1 Azolla pinnata
TACGGAGAATAACATGTATATCGGTCGAGTATCACTAAAATTGCAAGTAACCCAATTTCAAATCTTGGGGATTATTACCGATAGATTTCCAGGAGAGAGAGAGAGAGAGAGAGAGAGAGAGAGTAGTAAACAGAGAGCGTGAAACCTCCTGTGTGATGCATTGACTATCACCACGTTGCTGATGATGCTATTCGGTATCATCATCGCCATAGCCATCTCCACTTAGCGGAATGGAAAGCCCCATGAGCCTACTCTGGTGTTGATGTTGTTGATGTTGATGCTAATGATGCTGCTTGAGGTATGTATAGAAGTTGCAGCTGTTATGAAGACCAAAGAAGGCCCACGCTATGACTGCAAAGATCAGGTGGCTGACCTTGATCTTTGATTTGTAGCCGCCATATGCGATATCTTTGATTGAACCTTTAATTTGGACCTCCTCTACGTGTTGTTTATCCCTAAAATGATTTACGATATTTTTCAGTTCTATAATTTATCCCCAAAAACATCATATAAATCGTCGATTTCTTCATTTCATGAGCCTCTATTTGCTTACAATATGTAGCAATCTGACTCCGTTTTCGTTCTCAATAATGTGATGGTCGTATCATCTCTAAACACATCAGAGAAACGAGTATGTGCTTACAGTGGCAATAGTTTTGAGCTTGTTTTACTTTAGTCTTTCCAACGTTCGTTGCAAAGAACATGTATTATTTGTGAATGTCACTACTGTGTCAGAATCAGCACGCATATGGAATAGGGAAATGGATCGATGTTAAATGATTGATTGATTGGAAGAGAAGACATTGTTATTTATTTAGTTCTAAAACAATAGAAGAACAAAAACTGATTAAGTAGATATATGAACAAAAAATTGTTAATAGAAAATAGAGAGAGATACATTTGATTTCTTCTATATCTATCACACTATTTCTTCATATCTGAAGCAGATATTTCAATTTCTCTTTACTATTTGCTTTTGTAGAACTCCCATCTGAAGCATCCTTCATTCTTCCTCTCCAAGGACACATATTACAACTTGTATATTTTAAAAAATCCGGTCCACTTAAAGTTATACTCTCTTGTGGAATTTCTTGGTTCAACTTTTTCATCAACTTCTTATTTGTAATTTATTAACATTTGGATACCATGAAGCTAATTCATCAAACAAAACATCATGACTAATTCTCAACTCTTTAGTGACCATCTATATCCTTTCTGTTCAAGGGAATAGCCAATTAAAACAATTTTTTCAGATTTTAACATCTAACTTAGTCCTTAACTCATCCGGGATGTGAACAAAGCAAAATTAGGTGTGATAGATCTGGTTTTCTACCGAACCATGCTTCTTCTGGGGTCCTTGAATGTACACTTGTAATCAAACTTCTATTAATCAAATAGATAGTCGTTAACACAACATTTGCCCAAAAATACCGAGACATATTTCTTTCATTTATCATGCATCAAGAAACTTTAAGAATACTCTAAAGTCTTCCTTTCTACTACCCCATTTTGTTGGGGTGTATACCTACATGTAAATTTCCTGTGAATATCACATTCATATAGATAATTTGAAAATTCGTTAACAGAGTACTGTCCCCCTCCATATTATCTGAGCACTTTTATTCTTGCATTTGCCTCCTTTTCTACCCAATTCTTAAACATTTTGAAATAGTAAAGTACATGTAACTTATTTTTCATAAAATGAACCCACATTTTTTGTGTAATCATTTATAAAAAAAAATTATAATTTTTATTACCACCAATTACTACTTCTTTGGTAGGACCCCCATACATTTGAATGTACTAATTGCAATGCATATTCACTTCTCGAACTCTTTTTTTTTCTTAATGGGAATCACACTTGCTTTCCAATCTGACACGCCTCATATTAACATATTTCTATTTTTTAAACGAAGACACATCATTAACCATATTATGTGACTGCATATCCCTTAATTTATGTACATTGACATGTCCAATTCGCCTATGCCACAAATCTAACTTAGCTAGTTGCTTATTATCATAGGTAAAACAAATTTTATGAGCATTTGAACCATTTACCTCCATCGTAAACAATTTTCCTTGCTTACTTCCTTTAGCAATTAACTTGAATCCTCTTCTCAGATCCTCTACAAAGCAGCCATTCAATAAAATGGACTTGCAATCCTTTGTCTACCATTTGTTCAACTGAAATTAGATTTTTCATAATTGTAGACACATACGATACATTATCTAAGCAATTTCTAGTTTCATATGTATGTTGCAATCACCCGTTTGCAACATACATATGCTTTGTGTAATCACCCGTTTGCAACATACATATGCTTTGAGTAATCACCCGTTTGTACATAGCCAATAAATTTAGGTGAAAGCAAAATTTCAAACAATTTCTCATCACACGACATATCATTACTACACTCGCTGTAAATATACCAATTTCCATCACCATTACTAACATTCGTCACATGATTCAATAAAAGCAAACTTTGGTTGTATTGCGTATTTGCAAAAGATGTATAATTATTAAAATTCTTATCATTTCTATCGACCACGCTACCAATCGATGCTCTTAAGAATATAATCATTCATCATTATTGACGGTGGTTTTAAATGTTATTGTGTTCATTTCTGAGCTAAATGTT
Organism: Azolla pinnata; assembly: GCA_037176905.1. Taxonomy (NCBI): domain Eukaryota; kingdom Viridiplantae; phylum Streptophyta; class Polypodiopsida; order Salviniales; family Salviniaceae; genus Azolla; species Azolla pinnata. Next base: position 2,643 of record JBBBWG010016312.1, read on the forward strand.
CTTCACCTTCGTTGAAGACGTATAAATATCTTTAGATGTATTTAGATTTTGTACATACCTTATCATGACATTCAAAATATTTTGAGATAAGATAAACATTACCATTTTGTCCTTCTCATTCCATTGATTTTAAGCTCCCAACTTAGTTTGTGTCGGAATCAGTCCTGTACTCGTGGGCTTCACTTCAGTCCCTATCAATTTTGATCAATAAAGTATTTTTTTATCTAGTTTCTCTATCTGAGAGGACAGATCTGAAATAAATCAATTAGAGACTAATAGGATCTAGACTAGGGCTATAGTTTGCTCTAATACCAATGTAGATAAATTCAATATAGAGTGTGCAACAGAAGCATAAAACCAACAACGATTGATTAAGTACATATATAAACAAAAAATTGTTAGTAGAAAAATACAGAGAGAGAGAGATCAGAGATGAATCCGATTTCTTCTAGACATATCGCACTATTTCTTCACACACTTTCAATAATCAAAACACTCCCTCCTTTTATACACAAGGAAAAAACACTAATATTCTACCACAAATTTTTGTTACAATCCACTGCTATACCGCTTGTTTCCGCCACATGTAACAACGTTGTTACATCCAACAATCATCTCCATTATCTTCTACGTAGATCACGTCGTCTGTTAAGCACCGCTATGAATTGCTCTGCTACGATCTATTCTAGGTTTGTTTCCCCTTTTTTTCCTTTTTACTTTCCTCACTCACTTATGAATGTTTCTAAAAATGATAAAACTAGCTTTAGACCAACTAACGAGCCTATAAATTCCAACAGTTGGTGGGGCTCGACAGCCCGCATTGGTGAGAACAAATAATTGTGAGCAGTTTCCTAAAGACCTCCAAGTTTAGGGCACTCCACCAACCCAAGGCAACCCATGCAAGCCCAAGAAGCTTGATTTTGTTGTGGCAAATGATGCATTCGGACTTGGCAAGGTAATTCCACGTCGATGTCTATAAGTAGATGCATACCAACGCTGTCATTGCCATTGTCGTCGCCGACAGTGCTATAAGTACAATGAATTCGACAACTATAGAAAGCTATTTGGTGGTGCTCAAGCTTATAGCTTCACCATTAATTGCGCATCGCACATGAGGCTCCTCTCTCTCTCCTCCTCTTTCCTACAAATCTATTGATGATAATCCCAAATTTTAAAATCAGGTTACTTGTAATTATGGTGATACTCGACAAATTTGTGTGTTATTTTCTGTAAACTTGTTCACATATCCAAAATGGTATAGCTATAAGTAATCCCTATTATAGTTGTGATAGAAGATCTAATGGTTCTTATCGTCTCAAAATATGTACGATAGACGAGGACTGTCCTCTCTCTTAATGAAGATAACGCCCTTATATTGCCATAGTTATAGATTGTAGATAGAGACGAAAACCATCCATGTCCCTACCTCAATATATCGAGCCAATACTCTCAAACCTTGTCAAATAACTCTATGAAATTTGGTGGGTGTTTAGTAGGTTTTTCCCCTCTATTTGTATCCGACCTCAAGTACATTTGGCAACCATCTTATGAATTCGTCTAATTACGATGATTGTGTATTTGGGACAACAACCTAAGCTATCTCTTATAAGAAAAATATTGTTAGATACGTTGATAGGTACAGAACATATATGTAGTTATAGGTGAGAGTATATAACAGAGAAGAGAGAAGAGAAAGGAGAGAGGACGAAGAAGCTCACTATAAGGTATTGGCCTATATGACGTGCCTTTAGATGCAAATTTTGTTCTGTGTGTCTGCATTTTAGGTCACGTGTACAGTCGCGTCAAGCACCTAAGACAATTTGCCACAAGTTTACTGTGATCATAGATGTGAGTATAAATACGACCCTTACAACGAATTTACTACTAAGTTTATTGCGAAATTTGACGCGAACATACACATAGAGTAGACATAAAACTTTTCGCGACTGTAAATGTATAGTAGATTACCACGTCTTTATTGCATTATACTGGTCGTATCGATAGACACGTCATTACTCACAGTAAAATTCGCGTCTATGTTGTGATAACTGCATGGCGAGCTACAATGGTGCTTGACATGACTATTGTCACAGTAACTACATGGCAATAGGTGCAATATACTTGCGGTAAAGTTACGACAAATTAGACGCAGCTAGAAAATATAGTTTTGAAAAAATTGAAACTATTCTCAATGATAAAAACAATTTTAAAATTAAAAAGTATCCAAAAAATATTTTTTTACATATTTTATCATTTTATCTATTTATATATTTTTCTTTTTCTTCTCAATTTTGAAATATATATATATATATATAAAATAATTTCATTTTAAAAGTTAAACTTTCAATCTTTTTTAGAACATTTATATAAGATATGGTAAAATCTTTCTCCTCCTATATATATTCATGTGTCTATGTGTGTGTGTGTGTATTTAAAGACTTCTTAAAAAAAATTCCAACAATTTTTATCTCTTAGTATTGAAAAGAATGTCGAAAGAATGTACAATAATAAGCTTCACGAAAATCATACAACCACTCTCTTGAAGACTAATATAAAAAGTAGAAGAATCAAGAAAAAATGACAGTAAAAGAACTTGTAATGTCCACCAAGACAAGTTTTGTGCTTGATGTATTCAGAAACCCTAAACCTATCAACGGAGAAAATTTATATGCAATTGATTATTCCCTTTTATACATAATACCTTCTCTTTTGAAGACTAATATAAAAAGTAGAAAAATCAAGAAAAAATGAAAGTAAAAGAACTTGTAATGTCTGCCAAAAGAAGTTTTGTGCTTAATGTATTCAGAAACCTAAAACCTATCAGCTTGGAAAATTTATATGCAATTGATTATTCCCTTTTGTACATAATACCTGCATTATGGTAGCGTATAACCAATATATGCAGAAACTCACTCTTGGAAGATTGTAATGCCATATATACCCATAGTAATACTCAACAATAAATTGTTAAATTGCAGCTTACTCCAAAAACTACATGAGATCAACATCCTACATCACAACTATCATTCTATCAACCACTATGATCTCAGCACCCATGATCATCAGTCGCAGGCATATACTTTACATATCCTTATGAGGTTGCTGTAGCCACTATCTATGCACCATGAACAATAGCCTCACGATATGTGGCATATCCTTGCATCTATCCACATAAAAACGTATGAAACTATATGCAGCCAAAATATCACTCATCGGAAACTGCATCCCATGATCAGAAGCCATAGTATACACGACAAGAGGCTTAGCCCATAGTATTTGAAGACATCTAATATTAAATAGTTTAATATAAAGTATACAAAGTTACGAATAATAGGTTATAAGTTTAGTTCTTGATTTATTACAAATATAGACACATTATAGATGCGTGCGAGATGCAAGATTTACGTGTCCATGACATGTTTATAGATTAGTCTATGTTTTATGTTTTTTGACGCAAGTGCAGCTAATTCACATCTATGTGCTATTATTGTGCATCTAAAAACACATCCATGAAGTGTCTACTACACATTTATATTACGTGAAGATGTAGATTTAATTGTCCATTACATTTCGTGTCTAGCTTCACATCCATATTACGTGTAAAGTCTCGTCTAAATTCAGATTAAATCTTCTAATCTACAAGAAAAAAATTAGACATTTCTAATTGCCGCGTCTATGGTTGTAATACCTTGTACTGCATTAGCCATTTATGTGGGCCTCTATAAATGATACTTTCCAACCTGTCCACGGCAAAAGAAAAACGGTGCAATGTGTTAAGAAATAAGTGGCATATCTAAGAAACTTGTAGTGTTTGACTTGACCTTCTTCCCCGGTCCCGTGGGCATCAAGACTCTGGTAGTTAAGAAATACTATTTTTGGTGGGAGAGAAATCAATCTATAATGCTCCAAAGTCAATATAAGAATGCGTTTGAAAACATTTGTAACACTAGAGCCCTGCATGAATGGATGACTTCCAGCCATTAACATAGATCTGTTGCTAGAAAGCTACGATTTGCAACAAAGTTTGCTTAACAAGCATCTAAAAGTTTTGAGGGCCAACGTTGCTCAAGGATGATGAAGGGTGAGGGGGTTATTGAAGCGATGCATTGCTTGCTTTAACTTTGTCGCGTTCTAGGAATAGAATGATACGACACATTCGTGTGTTCCATTCGAGCAAGAACTGCTGAAACTTTGCATGTCAGGGAAAAAGGTCGTAGACGGCGGCAATCACTAGGAAACCTCTGTAGTCTACGTGGGGGAGGCGGGGAGTTTTGTATGCCGGACTAGTGCATGTGGAAGGTTTACATGTTCTGAGAAGCGAGTTACAAGGACGTATAACCGATCTCGGGAACGTGGTTGTGCAGATTCCCCACGTTTCGAATGTGCATCTCTGAAAGGACTGGGGCGATTGAGAATGGTGGTGGGGATAAGGGGGCAATTAGCCCTACCGCATGCAGAGAGGCCTTGCACGAGGTTAAGTCCACATCCACGGCACACCTGACAGGGCACGGCTACTGCAGCTCTGCAGCAGGAAGCTGCTTTAAACGTATCCACGCATGCACACAAGCACGAATCCACACTGTGGTGAATTTGACCGGTTCTTATCGCTCCTTCCCGATCGGACGCGGAAGCAAGGACTGGTCCACCACCAGCCAGCCAGCAGAGACCGCTAGTAGCTGGGTGGTGCGAATGCAGTAACATAAGGCTCGGGCGCTGGCTTACTCGTGCAGTAGCCACATCGGGAGCGGCAAATACAAGAGCGGACGATCGGATTCGGGAAGGGTTCAGCCGCAGCAGAAGAAGCTGGATCGAAGCTTTTGCCAGTTTCTGCAGAAGGAAACCCGGATCGAAGCTCTTGCCGGTTTCTGCAGAAGGAAACCCCGGATCGATGCCTTCGACTGGCACCGGATCGAGCGAACTCGAGCGTAAATGATCAGTAGAACGGATCACAAGATTTTGCTCCAAGAGTCTCATGATCTTAAGTTTGACCGGTTCATGACGGCGCCATAATATACTAACTAAATCTAGCGCTGGTTTTTCTACCCAAGGGGGAAAAAGAAGCGAAGACTTGGTCCTCCGTTCCCCCTCGCATTTTCTTTCTCGTTTTTGTTCTTCGCCTTCTCTTCCTCGTTGACGACTCTTGTGGGCTTCGCACCAAAAGGAAGGAAGAAATCTGCTCTCTGATCTGGAAACCCAATCAGACGAAGAATCAGAAGAAGAAGAAACAGGCGGTGGAGGAAGAGGAAGCAGACGAAGCGATCGCTCGCTCGCTCGCTCGCTCGCTCGCCCTCATGAAGAAGCGAGACCTGCATAGAGAAAGGCCGCCTCCATTGAAGATACACAAGCATCACAACCCTAACCCTAACCCTAACCCTAACCCTAACGGCAGCCGGCAGCAGCCGCAACATTTCTCGAACCCTAACCACAATCGGCCGCACCAACAGGCCGTGATCCCTAACCCCGATCCGAATCAGGCTTCTTCCTACGTTCGGAGGCGGCAGGATAATCATCAGCATCATCATCCGACGATCCCTACCATGGAGCTCCAGTACCCGCAGTACCGGGCGCCTCTGCCTCCCCACATGGCGAGGCAGCCGGTGATCATCCACACATACTCGCCCAAGGTCATACAGATCGAGTCGCACCAGTTTCGCCAGCTTGTGCAGCGCTTGACAGGCCCGGATCATGCAGCCGTAACAACAACAACAACAACAACAACAGGAGGAGGAGGAGGAGGAGGAGGAGGAGGATCGGGAGCAGGTAGGATGAACAGCCATGGCTCGCGACAAAGCGCCGCAGTACCTAATTCGAAACGGGCCAGGGTTAATGCGGCAGCAGCAGGATTAGAAGAAGCTGCCGGCAACAGAAATAGTAGCCGCGAGGAGGAGGATTGCTACAGGCCGGAGCCGTTGTGGTGGTCGTCGTCGTCGTCGTTATCGCTGTCAGAGGCCAGATACGATCATCGAGCTGCGAATCAGACGTACTCCTCCGCTAGAGCGAGCGCCCCGGCGCTGCTCGTGCCCAAACCCGTCTACCCAAACCCAAACCCTAGGCAGAGGAGCCCTCGGGAGGCGGCGGCGGCGGCGGCGATGATGAGCTCCGACCCGAATCGTGAATATAACCCGATCGTCATCGGCGGCGGCGGCGGCGGCGGCAGCAGCCCAGCGGCGAGTATAAGTTTCCCGAGCCATGCGGTTCATGCGGCAGCGCCTCCGGCCTCGCCATGGCTGCTGGACTTCTCGCCGTCGATCCTGCCGTCGCCGCCGGTGTTGGGGTTCGAGTACCCGACGCCGCGGGCGGGGCCGTCGCCGTCGCCAATACCATCGTTGACGACATCGTGGACGACGATGGCAGCGATATCGCCGGTGACATCATCGATGGCGACACCGTCGGCGGCGACATCGTCGGCGGCGACATCGTCGACGGCGACATCATCGATGGCGACATCATCGATGGCGACGGCGGCGGTACCGGCATCGTCGACGGCGACGGCGACGGCCGGGCCGGCGATATCTTCGCCCGGGATGACGGCGACGCCCACGAGCTGGCCCGCGAGTTTCCGGTCCACGCCGTCGCCCGGCGGCGGCCTTAGCTTCTCGCTCCTTACGTCGCCGCCGCTCGGCTTCGATCTCTGCGACCTCCCGGCCCTGTCGCCAGCCGCCTACACTTGGATCGAGAAGAATCCCGCCTCCGCCAACAGCATCGCCGCGGGAAACATCGGCTCCTTGCCCGCGTCGCGTGCGAACCGCCCCTTAATCTTCTCCCCGGGCCTTCCTCCCCGGCCCCCTCCCACCACCACCGCCAATCTCTTCCCTAATTCCCCGGCGCCGCCCTCCAGCTCCCTCGCCTCCTCCTCCTTCTCCTCCTCTTCCTCTTCCACCGCTAGAGATTGAACACCGCCATGATCCCCCCTTGTACTACAAGTAGAGTAGCCAAACAATCCACAACTCTTTGCTTTCTCCTTTTACAGTACACTATACCTCCCCCCCCTCCTTGGCAGATCCGCGTTTGTTCGTTGCCCGTATAAAATGATTTGTGTGGTTGTGTTACAGAAGCTGGGTTTGAATCCCATTTGTGTCGTTTTCCGCTTTGGCCCCTTTATAGGAAGAAGAAGGTTTTGGGGTGCAATGTATGTATGCATATAATATATATAGTGAGAGACAGAGATTGTCAGCCGCAGCTTGCTGGCAAGAGAGTTTCCATCTTTGTCTAGAATTACTCATCCCGGATCAGCTCTTCTTTCACTGCATCTTGCAGGATGAATTCTAGACAATCGCGTCGGCCGCCTGCTGGATGGATCTCCTCCACAATTAGATGTACGCCAGACTTACTCTGAGCTCATGATCACCTGTTGGAGGATGTAAGAAATGGTGTGTGCGTTAAGGATCGGTTCCGATGAGATCATCATCATCCATGCTGCAGCCCACCCCCCCTCCCGCGGATCAATGTGTTTTCAGTAGTGAGACCTCATCTGCAAAGAAAACTGTTAACCATGGAATGGATCAATGACCAGCTTGCAAGTTTGTCTGACATTGTTTGCCTCTAATTAGTCTAGCTCTACATGCAGATCATGAATGTCGTGCCTCAACTTGGTGGCGGCGACTAGTGAAACTCAGATCCAGGATATGCTTGCTCAAATCACATGGATCAGGTAAATCTGGCTAATTTCTATCCAAAAAAAAACACTTGGAGACGTCATGGGCTGATTGATCATCACCTCTTTGGATGCACAGTTAATGGAATTGTTGTTTCGACCGGCACTGATGCACAATCGTGTGAATCCGTAATTTTCCAATCCACGATTATGGATCAGATCGTCGGTTCGATCCCACAATCGGAATCGATTCTATATGTGGATCGATCGCTTATTGCTCGTTTGTTTTCACCGCATGGACTAGTCCAATATTTGATAGCACTTTGAGTCTCATTCTAGAATTGCTAGCATGCACCGCTCTTCTGCGCTGTTTGTCTGGTGGTGGAAGTTGGTCTCTGATCACATGGTCTTTTTGTATGTGCGGCTCCCCGTTCTCTTTCACCCGAATCTTCTTCCGTTGGCATTGAACCTGATCCTGCCGCTGAACGGGAATCTTTGGGAAGTCTCACTAATCTCCATTAGAACCCCATAAACTATACAAGGTGGTGGCCACGCAATCAACGGCACAATAGTTGTGTTCAAAGATTGACGCTTTGAGCGAAAATATAATGGTCAGCATGTTGCGTGGAAGAAATACAATACAAGTACCATGATAGAATTGAGCAGAATTAGAACATGCACTTGGATTTCTCTTACAATATATATATATTATGTATGTTGCGGGATCATCGACCTTGTTACGATGTTTGTGTCGAGGTTGGTCTAGCTAGTTCACATTGGAGTATTCTAAAAAGACTATCTCACGTTGGTTTGACTTGATGCTCTGGGGCCTCATTGCAGAATATGGGTCGTTGCCTTTGGTGATTATTGAAAGCTTATGGGACCGTTAAAATAGTTATTCCATCCAGCCAACTTTAACAAGCTAAATTTGCTCTTGCCGAATGGACATGCCAATTGCATTTTAGAAGAAATATTATAGCAGTTTTAGCTCTGCTTTCTAACTTCATTTCCATTTTCAGCTTGAATCATTGTCATTTAAGTCATTTTATTATCTTTTAAACCGGATGACTATTATATCTTTTGATTCATTATGGGCCAAATCTTGGTCCCAAGAAGAACACATTAAATATATCTTTCTTTCTTTCTGAACCAGTATCTAAGATCTCCTCCCCATCAAGTGATGATTGATCTCTTAGGGTTAATTGCACTAGTAATAACTGAGATTATCCTTAATCCTTTATCGAATTCATAAGACAAAAAAACTTGATCTCTTTCCCTTGAGGTGCTGTCAAACAAAAAAACTGATTTCCAAACAAGCTTCTTTTCAAAGACATAGATCAATTGTGATTTTTTTCATAAGTTCTTTTTTCCATAACCTTTTATTAGCTAAGGAAAATACATAAGACATCCAAAGAGAATGCCAAACAATATATTACAATCAAAGCCTAATCTTTGACCGAAGAAAACAACCACAATGGTGGCTTGTATTTCACTGCAACCTTCCTTAATCGACGGAACTACATATCATTGTTGCCTTGTATCCATCGATGCATACCTCTTAAAAGCCACAGCTTCTTCTAAAATGATGTCATATTGCCCTTTAACTGTATGTACTTATTGTAACTATATTGCTTGTATTACCTGAACTGGAGCCAATTTCTATCGTCAAAAGACCATGCTACACCTAGCAATCCCTAAGTTCCACTAGACATATGCTTGTTAGTAATTTCCAAACTATCACAACATTCTTATGCCAACCATTTTAATTTTATCGCATACATGTTACTTTATGTACACACCCACCAACAAATAGCAAAAGAAAATCTAAAGAATTACTTGTATCATAAACAAAAGCCTCTATTGACATATCAGCCCAAACTACCACACCCTACAAGACCATCCTAGAAAATGAGGAGGTATCCAATAATCTCATTATACTTAGCCATACTTGTTGTGCCGCAGTACATTCCCAAAAGCAATGCTTAATTGTCTCTTCCTATATACAATATGCACATGACCACATTCCTTGTAGCGATATTCTCATCCAATGTCCCACTGGTTTTCCTAGATAGTTATGCACCTTATATGAAACTTCCCATTTTAATAATCATTTGATACCTCTTGCTATAGTTCAAAAATAACATGAGTAGACCAAGATAATACGCTAGTATTTGTTTGTATAGAGTCCGTTGTATTGTAATCGGCACGATGTTTACGCAAATTTATATGTATACGAGTATGCCATGTATGTGTGACTAGTGTCTAGGGTCTAATTAGAGTGATTGTTTGTGTGTGAATTGGAGAGAGGAGCATATGATTCTTCATATCTCACTGTATGGGCCATCTATGTAGATATAATCTCATTACTCTTTTCGATGGGTGCCACCTAGTGAATTTGTAAGATATCTAGGATGCCAGATAGGGGTAAACCTTGCTCTAGAAGCTTTTTTGTTAGCTTTAAGAAAAAAATTTGTTTTTTTCGAGTTTAGACAAATTGTCATTCGCAGGAAGACTTGTTGCAAATCAGGTATGGTTGGCCTTAGTTTGGTATATTTCTTCAGCTTCAAAATTTTCACGTTCTAATGCTAATTAAGTTAGGAGGTTGATTTACAATTTTTTTGGTTTGGTTAGATTGATGGGACTCCACAAGCTAAGGTAGCATGGGATGTGATTACATTGCCCAAAGGTAAAGGAGGTTTGGGTCTTGTGGATCTTTGGTCATAAGCTAAGGCATTTTTGGGAGATATGTCGTCAACGCTTTGTTACCGCAAGGAACGCCATGGAATAAATTAATGATGAATGTTTTTTTGTCGTTTACTCCAATCGCCGGTGATAAGTGATCTCGAGCATTGAGGTGGTTTTTTGTGAAACATGATTTGATTCATTTTAATGGGTCTATATGTGGTTTTCTAAAGGGAATAATTTGTGCTTGGAGGCTCAATGAGATTATTACAAAGATTGCCACATGATGAGGATAAATTGCAGAGGCAACCTTTGATTTAGAACCACCCCCTCTTTTGTGATTTTGGGGGTCATACGAGGGGGGAAAGAACTCGAGTGATATGGGCTGAGATGCCTGAAGGTCCTAGACGATGTTGGGCTTCTTAGAGTCAATTTTTCGAGGATTCATTCAAGAGAGCAAGCACAGTGAGTAGCATGTTAGCGAGGTGGATCCATTATGGCCACTGCTATTTGTGATGCATCTTGGGTAGAAGCTATAAATCCATGTTCTTATGATTGAGGGGGAGCTTCCACTCCTTTGCTTGTTTTGGTTGGCGGCGTTCATGCTTTTGGAGTTTGTTCTTATTTTGAGGTTGGTGTAACTGATACTTTATTTAAGGTTTCGGCATAATCAAATTTGTTGCAGTCATGTGATCGATGGTTGAGAGTAAGGGTGCTTGCAAGATTGGGAAAGGAGATGTTGCTTGATCCAGATCCGCCTATAATTGACAATCAATCTAAGTTGTGGGTGTTTAAACCTTCTTGATTTCAGTTTTCTCAGTATTCTGTGAAGCTAGGACGACATATTTTGCAGGGTAGGAAGTGTGTCATGCCGGCAACTAAGAACAATTGTGACTTATTTGGAATTTCAAAAGAATTTCTAGCTCTTATTTGGAAAAGAATTTGGTATGCAAAATATGTTATGAAGGTTGTAACATTTCAATGGCAGTTTATGCATAATGTTCTACCAATTGTTGCTTGGGCTCATAAATATGGTCATTCGTCAGCATGGTTACGATGCAGATGCCCTTCAGAAACTCAACATGTATTATGGGATTGCAATTTTGTTGAACAAATTTGGGTTAGGATATTGAGGTTATTTGTATATCTTCCTAGATGTAAAGCTGTTGTCAGGTTCTGCAGTGTTGTTGGGTATATCTAATGCTTATGAGGCTATATTGCCTAATCGTGGATTTTGTGGTGATGCATTCAAGGTTCTTAAGGTTGTTGTACCACTAGATTGGAAAATAATTTATAGGGCGATGATGCATAATAAGCGTTGGGAGATGCTTACTACAACTATTTTATAGAATTTGTGAAAAGTTAGATATACAGATGTGTTTCAAAATTGTTAGTTGCATCTTGTGGAGGTTATTCAGGATAGATGTGGTTCATTTGTTAAAACTGTAATATGATAACATTCATGGTCAGTTTGATAAGGCTGGTCAGAAGAAGAGTAAGTTGGCTACAATGTTGGTCAGTCTTTCCATGTTTTTTGAAATGAGTTCATGGTGTGAGGTGGTGCTTCGGAACGCTCTGTTTTCTTGTTCCGTTTCCTTTAACCTAAGACGTGAAGGTCGAAAGGCATAACAATCCTAGCAATATGAGTTTGGAAGAACTCTTGGATGGTATTATCAGCCTACAATAAGCATGCCATAAGTGATAGCGAGATTCAACATATGAACCGATCAAACTTGGATATGCCCTTTATTTTGAGACAAAAAGACTTTACAAATTTTGTATGATTTTTCTTGGTTTTGTAGCCTTCTGGCGTTGTCCAATTTGCTAATAGAAACATGATTCTATGGAAAAGAAAAGTTGATGCGTCAATGTGCCCGCAAACAACATCAAATTTGACAAGAATTATCGTGACTTGCCGCAAATTTGTTGTGCATGCTGCCGCGAGTTTACCACATATTTGCCGCGATACGCATATGACGCAACTTCCCAAAACTGGGTAAATGAAGAAGAAAGGGTAAACTCAACAAAGCACCACCTAAAAACTCAACGATGGCATCAGCTGGATCCTCGTGTAAATAGCAGGTTCGGTTGGAAGTTCGTTTTTTCAGGCGCAGAGATCATCAGACGGAGGTGGGGTGAATCGAACCCCCAATAGAACAGATAAACATAGGCAAGCGAGCGGTGCAGGGGATCACATCAAGCAAAGGACCAGGGAGCAAGCAAAGCCAAGCGACGTATGAGAATCGGGAGGAGGGATGAAGGGCGGATGATGAGGACGCTGCGGGTGGCGGACCCGGCGCCGCTGGGGCTGTTCAGCTTCGCGCTCACCACGTTCGCGGCATCGTGCATGAACGCGGGAATCTTGCAGGGATCGTCGTTGTCGTCGACGACGACGACGACGGCGACAAAGGAATTATTAGATGATCAGCAGCCGCGGAGGACCGATGCGATATTGGTGACGCTGGGGCTGTTCTACGGGGGAGGGGCGCAGGCGCTGGCGGGAAACACGTCGACCGCGGCCGCGAGCCTGCCCTTCACACCGCCTCCTCCTCCTCCCATGTCCTCGACCTCGCCTGACCGCCGCCCACCTGATATCTCTCTCTCTCTCTCTCTCTCTCTGCAATAATATGGGATTATAAAAATACAAAAAATTCCGCTCATCTCTCGATCGATCCATCAATTTGATCCACCGTACTCCCTCGTGCACTCGGTCGATGCGTGCCGAACTTTTCTTGGGTGGGCATGCATGCTTCTTGTGTTTTCTAAACTCTGCATTTCTGCGGCGTTTATCGGCTTGCTACTCGTGTTAATTTTCGTCGATATTATGTAGCCACGTGAATTCGGCACATCTTAAATATTACCCTATTACGTGGAAGCTTGTAATTAGTAGGATGTATGTGCCATTTATAGGAATCAAATACTCAGTTTCGTCTATATTAGGCTTCTCACTTATCTCCTCTACCCTAGCTGATCTGTCCTACTTGCTTCTACCCTATCTTTGTTCCGCTCTTCTTGTGGAAAATAATAAGTTACATATTAGATAAATAATTATGCTTGCCCTGCATGGGCATTCACCATGACATGGGCAGGTATGATGCCCTTTCATACCACATTTATATAACCCTTCACGCCATCCTCCACATGTATATATAAAGGCCCTCAGGCCATCATGATGTAACTAGAAGAAGAATAAT
>JBBBWG010016323.1:0-16107 GCA_037176905.1 Azolla pinnata
CAAAAATCCTGATACCTAATACCTAATATCCAATTCTTTCTGATTCCGATTTCGGAATCGATTGTAATTTTCTTCTCCATAATCAAGAAAATACTTCAAATTTGGGTATTCAAGCTCTTTCATCAATCTTCACGTCCTGGTATTTGGAATCCTCTGGTCGGAGGCCCCGGGGTCCTGCCTCGACGTTCACGCACCCCCGTCGTAATTTCGCGACAACGGCTCCCTTCATTTGGTCGTGGATTATCGAGGATTAAATAAAGTCACAATAAGAAATAGGTATGATCTACTTTTAATTCCTAGTTGTTTGGAGCGCATTGGTGGTGCAAATCATTTTACCAAAATTGATCTACGGGGTGCATATAATCTTGTCCGTATTCGACCATGGGATGAGTAGAAGACTGCATTTCGCACTCGGTATAGGCATTTCGAGTATAACGTCATGCCTTTCGAGCTTACAAATGCTCCCGCGGTCTTTCAACATATGACAAATGACATTTTCCGAGATTTTCTAGATATCTTCCTCAAGAAGACAGGCGGAACATGATATACATGTGCGGAAAGTACTCCAACGCTTAAGAGAGTATGGTCTTTATGTCAAATTGGAGAAATGCAGTTTTGATTGCAAAGAAGCCGAGTTCCTGGGTTACACCATTTAATCCAAAGGTATTTTCATGGATCCTACGAAAGTTCAAACCATATAATGGAATGGCAAACTCGAAGTTCCGTCCGTGATATCCGATGTTTCCTTGGATTTATCAACTTCTACCGCAAGTTCATTAGGAATTATTCGAAGATTGTATTGCCGCTCACTCAACTCACCAAGAAAAATCAAGCCTTTGTATGGACTCCTGGAGCGGACAAAGCATTTACTCAACTAAAAGAGGCATTCACATCAGCCCCTGTCTTAGCTCATGTTGGTCGAGCGAAGCCCTTTATCATCGAGGCAAATGCATCCGACTTTGCACTGAGGAGTATCCTATCACAGCCAGGGGAAGATGGGGAGTTACATCAAGTCGCGTTTCACTCAAGAAAATTTAATGTTGCGGAGATCAACTACGAGGTGCATGACAAAGAGTTACTAGCTGTGGTCGACTCTTTTGCGCAATGGCGACATTTCTTAGAAGGTTCGCCTCATCAAATAATCATTTATAGTGATCACAAAAATCTTACATATTTCTAGATGGCTCGAGTGCTAAATAGGCGACAAGCTCGGTGAGCGCAATTTTTAACTCACTTTGATTTCAAGATCATTTTCCGCCCAGGGAAACAACAAGGACAAGCAGATTCTCTATCTCGGCGCTCATATTTGGCACCTCGCTTTGGATACCTGGCTTTCGACAATCAAAAGCAAGTTATCCTTGTTCCAACAAAACTACAAGCAACAACAGTTTCTAACGCGCCACTGAATTCAAGTCTTCTTGATACTATTCGACAACACCATCACTCTGACGATTTTGCTAAGGATGTCTTCGATCACCTTGGTCCCAATCATGAATCTTGCTCCACATTGCCAGGGTCATCTCGACGCTATAAGGAGTTTAAACGACAAGATAACTTACTTTTCTACAAGAATCTCCTTTATATCCCTGATGGCTCATCACGTCTTCAAGTGTTGGAGCACTGTCATGATGCTCGTATGGCTGGACACTTTGGTATTGCCAAGACCATGGAGCTAGTGAAGCGATCATTTTGGTGGCCTCATTTACACCAATTCGTTGAAGATTACATTCGCACATGTGACATCTGTTGTCGAGCCAAGATGCCCAGGCATCATCCATATGGGTTGTTGCAACCGTTGCCGACACCAAGCAAGCCATGGTAGTCAATTTCTATGGATTTCATTACAGATCAGCCACCTTCACAGGGTTTTGACACTATTTTAACCGTAGTGGATCGATTCACCAAGATGGCACATTTTTTGCCTTGCGTAAAGAGCATCAGTAGTCCAGAAACAACAAATATCATCATGCTAGAGGTCTTTCGTCATCATGGTTTTCTAGACAATATTATTAATGATCGTGGTCCGCAATTTATCTCTCACTTTTGGAAGCACCTATGTGATGGGCTCCGAATCACTTGTAAACTCTCTTCAGCATATCATCCCGAAAATGATGGCCAAACCGAACGCACAAATCAAACACTTGAGCAGTATCTTCAATGCTTCATCAGTTACCAACAAGATGATTGGAGTCATATCTTGCATCTTACTGAGTTTGCGTACAATAATACTATACACTCTTTTACCAAGGTTACACCGTTCTATGCCTATACTGGCCACCATCCTCGATGGTGTCTCTTGGACATTCCAATGCTCTCACAAAACCCTAAGGTAGAGCAGCATCTCCATCGCCTGCAACAGCTCCAATCCGAGTTGTCTTCACATCTTCAGCAAGCTCAAGCCCAATATAAGGCCCATTCAGACAACATTATTAGTGATCGTGGTCCGCAATTTATCTCTCACTTTTCGAAGCACCTATGTGATGGGCTCTGAATCACTTGTAAACTCTCTTCAGCATATCATCCCGAAAATGATGGCCAAACCGAACACACAAATCAAACACTTGAGCAGCATCTTCAATGCTTCATTAGTTACCAACAAGATGATTGGAGTCATATCTTGCATCTTACTGAGTTTGCGTACAATAATACTGTACACTCTTTTACCAAGGTTACACCATTCTATTCATATACTGGCCACCATCCTCGATGGTGTCTCTTGGACATTCCAATGCTCTCACCAAACCCTAAGGCGGAGCAGCATCTCCATCGCCTGCAACAGCTCCAATCTGAGTTGTCTTCACATCTTCAGCAAGTTCAATCCCAATATAAGGCCCATTCAGATCGGTACCGTCTTCCGTCTCTGTTCCAAATTGGTGATCGGGTATGGTTGTTACGACGTCACATCAAGACCACTCGGCCATGTGACAAGCTAGATTATCAACGGCTCAGTCCTTTTGTCATCATGGAACGGATTAATGATGTAACATTTCGTCTAGATCTTCCCACAAATTTATGGCTTCATCCAGTCTTTCATAGGTCTCTTTTGGAACCGTGTCACACCAGCTCAATTCCCAATCGTGTCGTGCCGCCCCCACCTCCTCTCCAACTTGTTGCTAGCCCGGAGTATGAGGTAGCCTCCATTCTTGATTCTAAAATTGTGCGTAACGTCAAATTGTATTATCTCGTTGATTGGCTCGGCTATACCCCAAGTGATCGCACATGGGAACCCGTCGATAATGTTTGTAATGCTCAAGCTCTTATCGACGACTTCCATCATCGCTATCCCAACAAACCAACCTTGTCCTGGTCACGACTCCTTCCACTCGTCGTTTTAAAAGGAGGGATAGTGTAAGGAATCAGTGAACGTTGCTTCCCCTGGACTTAAACCCAGGATCTCATACTTGATAATGGGAAAGTCTAACCATTGAGGTAGCTGATCATGACATGAAATGCTCAAGGCTACTTTTTCATGATATAGTGATTATTGTATTCAAAGAAAACTCTAGAACTTTCTAGAACATTCTAGAGATTTCTAGAGATTTCTAGAGTATTCTAGAATATTCTAGGAATAGAAAATTCTAGAACCTTCTAGAAATCTCTAGGCTAATCCTATAAATAGAGACATATAGATAATATCAAATCAGTTCGAATCAACACCATTCTTTAGCATCAAACCTTCCTTGTCTCCAACTCCTCTTTGTACCCATTCTATTCTAATAAACCTATTATTCTTTTATCAATCCACTCTATTCCTCTCTTCTTCTCTTCTCTTATAGCTTCCTTCAATCATTCAATCTCTTCCCTAGTTCTGACAGCATCAAGTTTAATGTCCAAGTTGTGACAAATGCGTATCAAGTGTGTGCTAAAGTTGCATCAAAGTGGCATCAAAATTTGTGTTAAAATTCATGTCAAACTTCAAGTTAAAACCGCAACTAATTTTGCAGCAAAGTCATGAGCAAATTTGAGTCTTATTAAATTTCTTGTACGCAGCATGAATGTGTCAAAATAGAGTGGCACGGTCACGAAAATGTTACATCAAATTCACGTTAATTGTGCATCAAATTTTACGCTCTACAATAATTTAAAGACATTTTGACGTATACTTAGTTTATTTGTATACGTTGACATTTCCCGCATATTAATCCTTTCATCCCAAATATATTAATTGAAAGCAATTACAAGTAAAAGATACCCATTTCTAACAAGAACCTTTATTGCATCATTCTCTATTAATGCAATATTTCAATATTATTTATCTTCTTGAGTTACAAGCTGACAATACATAATTAATAGTGTTGGCCTTTGCGTCATACATACAATAATCTTGGTAGTATTATGTAGTGGGTAATTCAATATCATCTAATCATAGAGATTGTTTTAGTTTGTTTGTTGATTCATTCTGGACGATATAGTTTGGTGTATGGCATTCCGAATGGCTTTCACGATTGCTTGTTCGTCCAATAAGTGAATATCTTTCTAATCACATATAAATGAAACAAGAAATGTTGTAAGATTAATGATTAAGAGAGAGAAAATATTGATAACAAGGCAATAATATTGCCTAAAAATGTTCGAATATAAAGCAAATAAATCCTTGATTAAGCTGAAGACTAGAAACACGACAATTAGTAGAGAGAAAAATAAGTATTCATAAATACCCCATCTTTCACAACACAACATATTTGTAGCGTTAAACCAGCCACCGTCTATTTGATATACTAGGGGTTGTTATATTAGTTCCATTCTAATAGAATCTACATTGTATTTTGTGACGTTGTTTCAGAGAAATAATCTTATAGCCATCCTAGATTGTAAAATAAGTTGGTTAGATAAATGGCAGAATGGAAGAGGGAGAATCAAAGCATACAACCATCATAATTTGAGATGAGTGAGTTAGTTAAATAAAAGGGAGAATTACCAAAAACTCCTAACCAAATTATAAATTACATGTTAACCTACTGAAATAAGAGATTACAAATTAACGGCTAATTCTATATTCCACGAAAAATTAACACCCAATTAATTTCACTAGTATTGATCTTACTCCTAATTGCTTCCCACTCATTGATCCAAATCTATTCCTCTACTATATTCAATTAACAAAAGTTAGTAAGTTTAGAATCTAATTAATTGATTAACGCATGAATGTGGTGTTAATCAAGTCATTGAGCATTAATCAATTAGTTCGTTTGATGTTAATTGAACTCACGATTAATTGATTTGGCATTAATTTGTAATTTCTAGTTTTGGTGGGCATTAAAATGTAATTTATAACTAATTTTGTCGGGCATTTTTTGGTAATTTTCCCTAAATAAAATTAGTAAGAAAAACTAGGGCAAGTGAGAGCATACAAGCATCATAGACAGTACAATAAGCTAGTAAAATAAATGTAAAAAAACCTACAACCATCCAAGAGATTGTAGCACAAGTTGAATCAATGCTTGGTAGATTGAGGAGATGAGACAAATCAAGAGAAGAAGAGACTTGAGTACAGGAATTAAGAGTGTTGGATATATGCAGTTGAAGCCTAACCTGGGTGCTCGAAGCTCGAAGCATGAAGCGATGGTCGCGCGAGGTCGCATTCACATGGTCGAAGACAAGGCCCGACGATTCGAGGAACACCATAAGATCGGCAAGCAGGCCTCGTCTCTTATGGCACACGATGTTGATCTCGAGCTTCTTCCTGCCATCACAGATACCAACATCGACCTGTAACGTGTATACGGGTCCCGGGTAGCTCTAATTAGAAGTGCTGATCTGGAAGAGTAAGCTAGCTAGCATTTTGGCCTATCTAGCCTTAGAATGTTTGATTTGAAGCCCAACGATGATAGACTGATGAACGAGATTTTCGGTTACGCCGAATGTTGAATTTCCACACCTTGGCATCGGCGCCAGGATCAGAAACTCTAGCCGTCGAAGAATCGCTAGACGCAGTCGAATCGCTAGACGCGGTGATCCTCGACATCCTGAGATCCTCGGCTTCTTTCCTGAGGAAATTCAAGTAGCCCAACGCATCCCGGATCACGCATGGCTACCAGGCAAAAAACCCCACCGATTCGATCAAAAACCAAGCCAAGTTAAGTCGAGCTCCGCCGCATCTGGCAATGCAAGTGTACACACACGCATTGCGACGGATCGTAGTGGCACTAGATCAGGCATTTCATCACAAGCGCATGCGGGATCGAAAAAATCATATAAACAAACACGATGAACATTATTGTGAATCGACTGACAACTATGTGGCTTGTGCAATAATTTACTTGGGAATCGAGGTCGCCAAAGGTATGGTAGCGAGGAATGAGGCGGTGCAAGGACCAAAGCTCGCGCAGCAACGCGGATCGATCCACGGTCTTATCGATCCCATGATCCTCCCGAAGCCGATCGATATCGAGGTTCGCGTCGATCGGCCGATGGCGATCGACGATGACACGCGGATCGTCGACGCTCGCGGGCAGTATCGCCGTCGATGGCGACGTGGGGCGCGATCGGTGCGTCGATCGGCGGCCGATCCAACGGCTGGAGCGCTTGAGCAGCCGCCTCGTCAATTCGCGCCGGTGCTTGATCATCATCCGCCGATGATCCGATGATCCGCCGATCATGATCCCGTGCCTCGCGATCGCCGATCCTCTGATATCTTCCGCCCGCGCTGACGATCCGCCGCCTAAAAGATTTCATTATTCGTTGTCAGATCACGATCCTCCTCGGGCGTCGCATCATTGAGGGCTATGCAATCTTATTATCGCTGATTATTACTATATTATAATACCGCTGATCATGATCCCGGATTGTTTAATAATATCGTTTGCGGACTGCGCCGATCCTGCGATATTGATGTCGTCAGCGGCTGATCGGGTGCTGCGATCCATATGATTAGTACTACTACTGTTAGTATAAAGCAATGTGGATCATTAACGGGGGGGACACGATTTGCAGCTGGTTAATGAAGTAATTAATGATTAGGATCGATTAATCGGCTGCACTTAGGCCGGCAAATATTATGCAGCTTCTCCTCACTTGTGCATATTACAATTCTACTTTCAAAAGAGGAAGAGAATATAAAGAGATGCAACAAATAAAATGATTGCCTCTAGTGCGAGAAACTCGTTTCCGAAATCTTCCCAATATAAACCCGAGCCGGATCTAAGCATTAATGGATGACTAACCTTTTCTGTCACAAGTTCCTTGCCCCATTTGGATCCGGCAGACAACGCTCGAGATGCACATTCCTGGAGATCGGTCCATCCTATTGGGCCAAAATTAACGGATACGTTATCCTCGCCCGTCGCGATAGGGGAACTGGATTACGCTACCAGATGCGGTTCTGTTTCTTAATACATAATTAATGCAAAGCTCCCCGCGTAAGCCCCGCACTCCGCTTTATAAATCATGTTCTTGTGTATAAACAAATGCTGGAACGCAAACTTCGGATTGATTTAATCGCGACAACTTGGGGATGGTTTTAGCAATTTCGTCAGCGACAACGTCTAAATGCCGTGAATTTGGATGGAGATCAAGGAGCTGTTGATTGAAATGACCATATGTTGTTGGCTTCTTTGGAGAGAGAGGATCTTATATGCCATAACTGATTACTATATTGATCCTAGTTGTGTTTATGATATGAATGAAACAGACCTGTTTTTCTAACTAGTTCCAATGTACACGATGCTTAGATCCAACGGCGACTCGTGGTAAGAAAAAATTAATGGATCGAGCTACTCTAGATGTTGCTAATCTCGTTGCTATCGTGATTTGGAATGAGTTGAGCCAAGAGGCATTTTTCAGTTGTTACGAAAAAGCAGATATTGTTCCGGCCCTTCATATGTGTTTGATGCTCATGCTACTGAAGTGTTAAAAAAACAAATGCATCGACGAACTTGTTCGGTTGTTATATAATACGCATATTGAAAACATTGGAGATGAAATTGTGGAATGTGTTAATGCAGATGCAAGTCATTCAGGAAAAACTTTATCAAAATCTCCTCAAAAGATGGAGGAACCCCAATGAGCCATTTAATTTTCAGGTGATGAAAATGCAAATTCCGACATTCAAGATGTGAATGAATGCCTGAAAAAAAGAAAAACTAGTGATTATTCCAAGATTACTTCCACACATCATTAATGGTAAAATCATTTTAAATTTCTATCTGAACACTAATTTAGTTAACATTTGAGAAATTAAAACAAAAGTAAAGTCGAGTATGTTTATCACAGGCCACAGACCCAATCAAGAGGCCAATTCTACCATCGTCTGTAAGCATACTGTAAATAGTGAAGAAATAGCTTTGCGTTAATTTGGTAAAATCTAATACTCAAACTATTTAGAATTTTCAATTTAACTTCAAGTGGTCAGCTATTTTTCTCACTTGTAGATGGGTCACCATATTGGGCATACAGGCTAACGTGTTGGTTGTTTCCTGTAAACATGTATACAAAATTATCTAAAAGTCAAAACTTAAGCGAATGTGACCTGATTTTCATCTAGTGCCCTCTCGATTCCCTACAGAAGAAATTGGGATTCATGCTTTGATTAGCTAGATCTTTGCATCCCCCCCAGTGACCACTGACAGTGCTAACTTAAAACACCCATTTTTCTAATAATTAGCACCAAGTCTAACCGAACCTTAATAAATCATAATCAAGCATTGAAGCACGGATTGAATGAACCCTCGATTCGCAAAAAAGCCATCAAGTCCAAAAGCCTCACGACAGCTCACCTCAAACTGAATCGAGATAGAACACGTTGTTACGCGACATGCGTAGGCCCTACTCCCAGCACAAGTTTGTTTTTTTAAGGGTCACGAGTCGGAACCTTTACGAACAAGGAAAGTTAAGCAGAAAGCCAGCTCACATCGTGGATGCGATTAAGGTGTTCGATCACATCACGTTCCGTAGGAAGTACCCAATGTCTTTTGTTACTAGTTCCCCTTGTTCAGTAGAGAAACTTGAAACCTAAGCCCTAAGCCCTAAACCCTAAACTCAAAACCCTAAACTCAAAATTCTAAACTCAAAATCCTAAACTCAAAACCCTAAACCCGATAAACCTGATAAACCTAAGCCCTAAACTCAAAACCCTAAACTCAAAACCCTAAACCTGATAAACTCGGTGATGGACTTTGAAGTTTTGAAATGTTTCAGAATTTAGTGAGATCGAAACAAGAAAGAACTTCTCTTTTTCCATTGCTTGGTGGGCGATTCAGGAAGACATTTGAACCCGAAGAGCGAGACTGAGAGGAGATGCAGAGTGTTTTAGGTCAAAGCCTCAGAACCCACTTGCCTAAATTCGATCCTCTCTAATGGGTTCCTTTCTGCTCTGAGAGATCTGTACATCCTTCTTCCTAAACAGCAGGTAATTGCAATGTGGGTCGCCGGCGCTTCACACAGAAAAAACCTTCGGGTGCTTCTAGGGTTTAGGGTTTTCCAAAATCCTCTAATTGTTTCAAGTTTGAGCTGCTCTTGTTTTTGAAGCGGAATCTAATCCAGAACAGCTGACAAAAATTGGTTCCCCCCCCCCACCCAATCTTGTGTGTTTGAAGGTCTCATGGCGGAAGTTGAATCCAGGGCAAGAGATTCGTACCTCCAAAGGCGCGCGGACATAGACACGACTTTGCCGTATCAGAATGTCAAGGCAGCAGTCCTGATGTTTGGAGAGAAGAAGAAGAGCAGCGACGATTATGCAAAGCTAACCAAATCATATGAGGTGAGACCATACAGGCATCAAATCCTACATATCATGTGCATCTGCTGGCAACTACACATACAAATCCCTATGTACCTACCTACAGGCGTACATTTGTATGTATGTGCTGCGTGCATGTGCTTGTAAACTACTCATGCATGCATTCACATACATTTGCATGTTCTGACCGCATCCCATGGTAGAAGAGTGCGTGATAAGCGCATGAAGTGAATTTCTGTTGTCTGATGGCTCGAACAATGCATGCTAGTTACTGGGGGGCTTTTTATGTGCTAAGCACATGAGTCAAAACATATTTGTGGAATGTTTTCGACATGATCAAAATGGTGGGGGGCACATTTTCTTGTGGAAACGATGTAATTCTGAGAGCAAGTAAACTAGATCCTATATACATTACTTTGGCTAATGTTGTGTGGAATGCACCTCATGATCTTGAACATGAGAGCTCTGACTGAATAGGTCGATGTAGTAACACTAGCAGTTATAGAAGATGACATGTTGATGACAATGAGCTTATCCAGAAAATAATATCACTATATCACCTAGTTGTTTTTTAAAGCATATAGAGCGAGTTCATTGTGGATACTTGTGTTTTCATTCTTTTCAGTTTGTAATGCTTGCAAGTTCGTTTCTGTAGACATGATTTATGAATGTCAGTCCTTGCCTCCTAATTTCTATTATTTTCTTCTCCGTTCTGTTGCTTGTATAGAGGAATTATGGTGTGGCAAATGAACCACAAACGCAAAAGCTGCAAGCAGAACTGGAGAAAGTGAGATCTGAGCTCCTCAAGTCTGAGAGAGAGAAAGAGCAAGCTTTGCAAGAGATTGGAAATTTCCGGAAGCATATGAATATAAGCAAGGCATCGGTCACCAGTGCTGGATCGTGTATTGTGGATGATGCAGACCAAGAAAGAACTGTCCTAAATCGTATGTTTTGGGAAAGAGAGCTAAAGAAGGAAAGGGAACAGCATCAGGAAACCTTGGAAATGCTAAAAAGAGAAACAAAACTTCATCAGGAAACATTGAGCCGATTAGAAGCTTCTGAGAGGAAATCGGAGCGATTGCAAAAGGAGCTTCTTGTCGAGCAAAGAGAGCGAGAATTATGCATGAGACAAGCAGAGGAAGCTAATGTTGCTGCTGAGATACATGCTAGACGAGTAGAAGAACTCATGAATGAGATATCTGGAACAAAAGAGTCTCTTCTACTGGTGAAGATGGCATGCGTCGAAACGAACAAAGAGAGAGAGGCATTGCTTGCTGCAAGGAGAGCTGAAATGGATGAGCAGAAAGCCTCAACAGAGGAAAAGGATTCAGGTTATACGCCGATTAGAAGGAACCTTTGTAAAGCCATGGAAGCCCTTAAAAAACTCGAAAGAGTCGGAGATGCAGCTGTACATCCGATAGAATTAAAGGCTGCTAAGTCAGAGCTTGTGAAAGCCATTGACAATGAAGAGTCATTCCAATTTGTGATCAAGGAGCTTCAAAACAAATTGGGCAATGCTGAGATAGAGCTGAAAGAGGCGCGATCCGAGCTCCTGGATATGAAGAAAAGAGAGGAAGCCTCCGGTTCAGAATTGGAGGCGTTGAAATCGGAGATAGAGAGAGTGAAACTCGAGCTGAAATCCGCGGTTTCGTGTAACGAAGCATTCGTGGGCTTGTCGCAGAAGCTGCAAGAGATGATGGTAGCGGAGGAAAGTGGGAAGAGAAGGCAGGATTTGGTATTATGCAAGGATGACGAAGATGCGAGGGCAGAGCTAGAATCAATGATAAGAGCTGGAGCTGAAGCAACCCGGAAGGCCATCGAAATCAAGACGCTGGATGATGATGGTGGTGATGAAGATGGTAAGGATTGCTCAAAAACAGTTGGTGAGGATGGTGCGGATACAGATGGAGTATGTCATATCAAGGGATCATCGGTTATTGCTTCTCCTTCTGCTCCCCATGGAGAACATACAAACGTAGATTATGGAATATCGGCCTTGCCACAAGGAATGCTGGCTATGGACAAGGGGCCCAGTCACAAGAAAAAGAAGAGATTTCCCCCGCTTGCATCGATTGGTGTTCTCGTCAGTAAGATGAAGAGCCAGAGGATCGCTGGGGGTGTCGCGAAGCAAGACCTAGGATAGAGCCATCCCGGAAGAACACTGTTGTATTCTCCTCTTGCTTAACCTCCCCGTGATTCATGAGGATCGGGGTGTAATCTGGATCTCAGACTAAAAGCAAAATGAATGGCATTTCAATAGCCGCCGTGCTTGAAATCCGGTGTCTAAGATCCGATTGAAATCTGGTATGTTTGATCTGTGTGTTTTATGCTTAGCATGAGTGTTGTTGATTTGGCTATGGCCAGGTGAGGTTTTGCTTGTTATCGGCGGCGCTCTATTCTCTAAGTAGCATCTGGCGTGGTTCGAAATGAAGTAATATGCACAAAGAACTGCGTTGGCTTAGCTTTGACTATGCCTCTGAATGAACATAACATCCTTTTTGTCTGCATATTGTCTCTTTATGTGATCTGCATCCATTTGTTTTTGTTTGCTGTTTACCTTGGGATCTACTGAGCTTTGTTCCAGAATATACAGCTTGGAGGGCTCCATTGCAAGAAGAGCATCTGCAAGCGATTTTTCGAAGGCAGAACGTCGATTTTCTGCACAAAGCATCTGGATTGTCGAAGAAGAAGAAGAAGAAGAAGAAGAAGAGGGAAGATAAAAAAAAGCAGTGGAAGAAGAGAGAAAGTTTTTCCTGTTATTGTGTTTTTGTATCAAAATGCTCTTGATACAACAACGTCCGGGTTACGGAGCCAGCAGAGAAGGATGTGGAAGATGCTGTTTCATCTACAAGTGGGTACAAAGAGAATACAAGGAGAGGGTTTCGCTAGATGCTAGCAAAAGCCGAAGATGGTGCTAAGGTTACATTTGCAGAGGGCGAAGACAGCCCCGAATTTGAACAAAAATGGCCGGATCTTCCCAGTCTCCGTCTGAGCTACGAGACTTGATCGATTGATGCTCTGGAGGGTAGCAGTAGTAGCAGCAACAGCACAAGTTATGGACATGGCTTCGGCGCCGAGCTGCGAGCTGCGGAAATTTTTACATGGCAAGGATCTCTGACCTCTTTACAAAGCGGCCCTGTGATCATCATCATCAACCACATCAACATCATCATTAGAAAAAAGAAAGAAAAGAAAGATATATTAACGTCTTCTAAGACCAAAATTGGCCCGTGAGACAAGAGATAGAATGGTAGGCTGTGTACCCAATCATCCAAAGTACAAAAAAAAAAACGAAGATGAAAAAAGAGATAAAAGATAGAATGATAGAGTACAAAAAAAAAAATGAAAATGAAAACAAGAGATAAAAGATTTAATGATGCAGTACAAAAAATGAAAATGAAAACAAGAGAT
Organism: Azolla pinnata; assembly: GCA_037176905.1. Classification (NCBI taxonomy): domain Eukaryota; kingdom Viridiplantae; phylum Streptophyta; class Polypodiopsida; order Salviniales; family Salviniaceae; genus Azolla; species Azolla pinnata. Next base: position 13,088 of record JBBBWG010016323.1, read on the forward strand.
AAAAATATTTAATGACAGAGTACCGAAAATGAAAATGAAAATGAAAATGAAAATGAAAGGTTAGATAGCTCCAAGACGATAGCATTTCTGATCATTCAACCCGTGATATGTTTTTATAAACAATGGTATCATTCTCATTTGTCTGAGATCTGTAATAATATTGTTATACGGAATTTTACTCATCCCGAGGTGGCTATTTCCACCTCCTGTGGTAGTAGTTACATGCAATGTATATGAATTCCCCATCTGGGTTATCGTAGCCATTTGGCGTTGTTCATAAATAATGATAGACATGATAACCCATTTGGCATTGTTTATAACTAATGATAGACACAATAACCCATTTGGCGTCGTTTATATAACTAATGACAGACAGCACAGGATAAGTTTAGGGGGAACAACACAGAATTGAAAGGTGGCGGGGGGGGGGATTCGTCCGCAATTTGAGATTGTTTTAGGGTTAGGATTAGGGTTAGGGTTAGGGTTTGGAATACCTTCATGCGGGGCCGGCGCTCGGCGTTGAGCTTGCGAACCTCGTAGCGGATCTTCTTGGCGAAGAGGCGCGTGCGGCGCTTCTCGCGGTAGCGCAGCACGCGCGCCTCGCGGCCGTCGTCGGGCGCGGGCCGGCCGTGCCGAAAATGCCCAGGTTGGCAGCTCATCATCGGCATCATCATCGTCGCTGTTGTCATCATCGAGCCGCCATATATTTTTTGCTCCGCATTCGCCTGCAATTCGAGTCCGCCCGATTGGTCACTATCTGTGCATGTCGATATCCGGCCCGAATCCGATAACGACAGACTTATATATTGGTTTAGGGTTTAGGGTTTAGGGTTTAGGGTTTAGGGTTTAGGGTTTAGTATATTGGTTTAGGGTTAAGGGTTTAGTATATTGGTGTAGGGTTAGGGGTTTAGTATATTGGTTTGGGTTTAGGGTTTAGTATATTGGTTTAGGGTTTAGGGTTTAGGGTCCAGATTCCGATCCTGGATCCGATGTTCGGTAACTATGCTTACCGACAAGTAGTGGAAGTCGGGCGGCGCCGGCGGCCGGCGGCCATCAAGCCACGGCGACCCTCGATCGGACCACGCGTCGATCACCGCCTGGTAATCGAGCTCAAGCGACAGAATCTTCTTCTCCGGTGGCGGCATCGGCGGCGCCAAGATTCCCGCGGAATCTTCCTCGCCCCCGGGCCTCCAATCCCCCCTCCCGAGCTTGAATGGATTGCCCTCGAAGCTGCTGCTGTTGCATCGCCCTCCCTCTCCTCCTTCCATCCTCCACACGTCGTCCTCTTCCATATCGTCGATCGCATCCCGGGTCCTCGGCTTCACGCCGTCGATCACATCCTCCCCGTCCCCGATGTCGGCGTTCGAGCACAGATCCATCACGTCGAACGTGTCGATGTCGGAGTCGAGCTCCAGCTCGTCGTCGTCGTCGTCGTCGGCGGCGGCGGCGGCGGCGCCTTCCACCTCGTCGATCCCGCTGCTGCCCTCGGGGAATTCGCCGTTCGCAAGCATGTGATGATCTGCTGCTGCTTTCGCGGCCGGCGACGGCGACGACGACGACGACGACGACGAGGTCGACGTCGATCCATCGCCGCTAGCGTTGTCGGCTTCGACGAAAGCGGGCTTGGTGGCGATGCCGCACTGCGGATCGAGAGCGCTCGCGCGATCGTGGGCGGCTATATCGGCGCTGAAGCTAGTGGTGTCATCGATGTATGGGTGGGGCAGTAGCATGGTGTGCATGAGGTCGGAGGCCGGGGGCAGGATCATGTCGTCGATGATGAGGCCCTGCAGCGCGAGCCCCTCGTTGTACAAGATGGGCACTTGGTGCGAAGCCGCTGCGGGCTCGGCGCCGCCGCCGCCCACTAGCGTCTCTCGATCCCTGGAGGTCAGCGTCGACCCGTTGGGGCTCGGCGGCGGCTCGCTCTTCACGCCCGGGCGAGGTGGGAGCTGGAGGATTGCGGCGCGGGCACCGCTGGCAGCAGCAGCACCTGCATCCCGATCGCGATCATCTTCTTCGATGCCGTCGACGCCGAGGTTTCGACCCATGTCGAGGAGATGATAGAGCAGGATGGCATCTTCGTGGAAGCGCTCCTCTTTGACCATGGGGGAGCTGATGTGGTGGTGGTCCAGGGCTAGCTCAAGCTCCGGGTCCGGATTAGGGTTAGGGCTAGGGGTAGGGTTAGGGTTAGGGTTAGGGTTGGGGAGCAGGGCAGGCGGCAGCGGCTTGGCGATGGAGCGGCGCGCCCGTTGCCGCCGGCGTTTCTTCGAGCTCCTGATGGGGGGAGGGGGAGGCGGCGGAGGCGGCGGCAGAATGCTGGAATTGAGCACGGTGTAGTGGGAAGAATGGCAGTTGTGGAGGAAGGCGGCGTCGGGGGGATCGAGGAGGAGGAGGTCGGGAAGAAGAATAGAGGCAGCCTTGTTGGGCACTTCGAGGGCGAGGGGGTCGAACATGTGGGCGGGGATCGGAAGCACCACGAGAGGCTCATCATCAACAACATCATCAGCATGAGCATGATCAGCATGATCAGCATGATCAGCATGATCAGCATCAGCATCAGCATCATGATCAGCAGCATGATCGGCATCATTCAACCGAGAAGAGGAAGAAGAAGAAGAAGAAGAGGAGGAGGAGGAGATGATGGGCGGAGGGCGGCCATCGGGGCCGAGGCGGACGCGGTCGTGGCGCCTCGCCACCGAATTGGCCGAGTGCACGGCCGTGTCGCAGCGCTCGCAGAGGCTCGCCTCGTCGGCCGCGCAGTACCACCTCGCGCGCTCCTCCCCGCACATGTCGCATGCCCTCGCCATCCCCCTGATCCCCATCATCGTCGCCATCGTCGACCTATTCATCATCACCATCTTCTGCTTCTTCTTCTTCTTCTTGTTCTTCTTCTTGTTCTTGTTCTGGTTCTGGTTCTTGCTCTTGCTCTTGCTCTTGCTCTTGCTCTTGTTGTTGTTGTTGTTGTTGTTGTTGTTGTTGTTGTTGTTGTTGTTGTTGTTGTTGTTGTTGTTGTTGTTGTTGTT
>JBBBWG010016334.1:14458-38712 GCA_037176905.1 Azolla pinnata
TTTAATCGTCGTTAATCGTCTGAGAGCTAAGATTAGCAATCAACATGTTTTTCATCTGGTTGATGTTGATGAGCGTTTTGGCGTTCTCCTACACTAATACTAGTCCTTGCCTTGCTCTCTTGCATTGGCCTCTTTAACACCTTTTCGATCCCCATGCTCTGCCAACATTGGTATGGTGGGAAACCCCAATGAGAGGGACAAAACGCATAGGAAAATGTACACGAAACAATACCAACAGTAGAAGAGAAATAAATACAAGAGCATCGGGAGTGAGGGGATTATGGAACGAGAGATCGATCAATGAAGAAAGAACTAGTAATGAAATCAATGCTTAGGGGAGGATAATCACGTGGATTGTGGCGTGGGTTACGAGATATGTAAGTCGGTATATGCACCAGACAGACACGGTCCCTAAAGCAGCTCTTTGACGTTGCCACTCCTCTGCTCTGCTCTGCTCCCCGCTCCCCATGTGTTTGATTCTGGTTCTAGCGATTGGGGTTTTCTTGCCATGGGCCATGTCGAAGACGGACACCGAATTTTTCGGGTTGAGGGGGTTGAGGGTTCGGAATCGAGACTTTGGGATTCAAGGTTCTGAATCGAGACATTGGCCTCGGGGTTCTGAATCGAGATTCTGGATTGAAAAGGCTTTGAATCGAAAGCTTGGGTTCAGGGGTTCTCGATTCGAATTTCAGGCTCGGGGTTTCGGATCGAGATTCGGGGTTCGGGCTTCAGGGTTTTTCGGATCGAGATTGTGGGTTCGCTAGTTCTGGGTTTCGAATCCAGGTTCCGGATTTTCAGGGTCCTGGAATCCGGATTCCAAACTCAGGGGGTCAGAATCGAGATTCTGAATTCAAGAATTAGGGTTTTAGTTTGGCCTTTGAATTGAGGGGTTTTAAGGTTAGGGTTAGGGTTAGGGTTAGAGTTAGGGTTAGGGTTAGGGTTAGGTTTAGAGTTGTAGGGTTATATGGAGGGGCATTTTTGGGGATTAAGGAAAAGTACGTATTTATACGTTCCCTTCTTCATCTTCTTCAGGTTTTAGTTAGGGTTTAGCAGAGGCAGCAGAGCTCGGTCCCCAGGAGCCATGGACGATGGCAGCGTCGAAGCCCTACGTGAGGTCCTCCAAGACATGTCCAGCACCGTCGAGCTCCTCTCCTCAGGCGCCAAGAGCGGCGATGCCCTCATCCGCTTCCTCGAAGACGTCCTGCGTACCATCGAGGCTTGGGCCGCCAAGTACAACATCGGCCTCGACGACACGGCCGCCGCCGCCGCCGCGGAGCACCCCCCCACCAAGCCTTCCTTCCGGGATGCTGGAGGAGCGAGAAGCGATGCCGATCGTCAGGGTTGGGAGGGGGCGAGGAGCGTTGTGGCGTATCGCGATTCGTTTGAAAACGCCATGCATCCTGGAGCAAGGAAAGCGCCTCTCCATTCAGAAGCTTGTTTGAATGCCGAGGAATCAAGAAACAGAATGGGGCCGTTTCAGGGTTCCGAAGAAGCAAGAAAATCTATGGACCACTCAAAACCTTACCGACGCCCTGATGACGTGAAAAATACTATGCTATGTGCCACCGATTACATGGATACTCAAGAAGCAGTAGAGGGTATGGTGTATCCAGCTTCAAGAAACGCTGTGCAGTATTTTCAGCAGTCTAATGAAGCAAGGAGCAACGTAGATTTTGTCGAAGGCGAAACAAGAAACGCGAATGTGCACAATGAAGCTCGAGTAATGCCAAACAGCTGTGTGAACACCTTTCCTGTGCTCAAGAACGATGACCATAATCATTCCGGTCTTGGTTCTCATGTTGTCAATGGTTCTCAAATGATGGATCAGCTTGAATTGGCACTTGATCTGGATCATGATGTGCATGTTAATGTCAGCGAACTGGTGGATTTGGCTGATCAAAGAATTATACACTCCAATGGTGGAAATGGAAATGAAGGAGGTAGCTTTTCCTGGGAACTTCAAAATCACAAAGAAGGGATTCAGTTTCGAGAGGAAAGAGAAGATGGTTTCGTAGAAACAGAGCAGTCTTTGCCTTTTCATGATGGCAGAATAGATTGTACAAATCAGTCATCATGTCGAATGCATGTGGCACAGAAGGACGCGAGGATCACTCAAAGGCAATGCCATTTAACACCTGGTGTTGCCGCACTGAATCCTGCTGCACAAAGCATGCGCGATAACAATCTCATGTTCACTTCACCTAGTCATATGCCGAAGAATCTCAAATTAGATCTGGTAAATCAGTACAATGTAAGGACACAATCAGCAGGTAGGACAGATGCACTGCATTCATCAGATTGGGTAGATAAACGTAATGAAAGTGAAGCCTATCATAGTGTCATGGATTCTGATTTAAGGTGAGCTTTTGAGCTTTATAAATGATCAATAATGTATATCAAGAGGTTTTATTTTACACCCTCGCATTTGTTTTGCTGTGCAGATAAAATTGGGCGCGCATCCGTCCAAAGCATTCAACCACATGTGTGGGCAGTTTATAATTGAAAATTAAGGTCAGTTGTGTCCATTGTCTGGTCTTCCTCACATACATAGATTTATTCAGATTATTCAGCCTCTTTAAGAAACTCTTCATCTTGTAAAGCTTCTATTAATTGTTTCTTGTCTGAAGTGAAGATACACAACAATAGTATTCTTAATTCTTGTGATGTAATTAATTTATTGAAAGTTGACGCTACAAAATGCTTTAGAATTCTTTATATTATGTAGTATTGTTATTATGTTTTCTTGAGTTGATGCACAGGGAAATGATATTATACTAACCCTTAGAAGGGTTTATTTACATTATATTAATAGGTGTCCAGTCACAGTGAACAATGTGTTCTAAGGTAACTGTAATGGTAAGAGAAACAAGGGCATGGCTATATTTTGAATTTGCACCATTCATTTAGACGGAATGGAGGATTGTGGTTTTTCTGTTTTATCAAGGACTTCTTGAGAATATAGTTCATTATCTGAAATATTTCAATAAATTTGGCAGGTTGGTGTGTTATTTCACTTTGATCGTGGCATTATACATGGCATTTTTCTGGTGGAGCTATACCAAAATAACCCTGAATGGAGGTGCTGAAGTGAATTGAATCAAGCCATTACTGATCACATTTTGTTGCAATGGCAGTGTTTCAGCAGTGCGAGTAGTTCTTTTGTCAGTATTCATTTAAATTACTGATCAATTTTCTTTCTCAAAATGTGCATCTGGGGGAAATAAAGCTGTTCGCGGGCCAGGATTTTCTGCAATGGATTATTGACTGGGAAGTGTGGTTTAGCAAGCATTGAACAAGTAATCCAACTCGAAGCTGACGAGTAATAGTAATGCCGGTGCAGTGTTGGGAGCTTGACGTCTGGTCATAATTTGCGAGAACTCAAATCTCTATTTTCTGAAGAGGCTCTTCGCATGCCAGATTGTGTCACTAGACATGCATGCATGGATTGTGTCTCATGAACCTTTTCAATTGAATTTGATTGAAATTCTTGGATGGCATCCGAGCTGCAAGGTCTCTCATGTAAAATTTCGTAGGAAGATTCTGTGATTATTGCATAGGAAGCTTTTCATGCGTCATCTACCATAACTGCTGGGTCGAATTGCTGTAAAATTTTTCAAAGGTTGAGTGAACTAAAGGAATTCAGAAGGTTATTCGTTTGTTTTAGTGTTTTCTCAAGTTCAGCCCTGTGGATCAATTCTCTGCATTATGATTAAGAAATTCACGTGCATTGAGCGTTTTGATTTTGAGTTTGTACCGATGCGTGACATTGTTGCTGTGCACCTATCCTTGAATGATTTCATTTTCACCATTGTTATATTAATTTGGATGCAAGTATTTCTTAGGTGGAAACCGAATAGTGTTTAATACAAAACTGAGCCCAAGGATCTTGAACTTTGTATTGTTTCCTTACAAAGTGGAGCATCAACAATCTTTGCAGCATTGAAAGGAAGAGACATCCACACATCCAAAGTTGTGATGCCAACCAGGTAATGTAAAAAAATGTAAGCATATAATAAATGTGGAAATTGAGGTGACATTCTGCAAAGCATCAATATCGCGATTTGCTTCTAAGGTCTTTTTGCAAATGATCCGATTGGCAATGCTAGAGTGGAATGAAACAATTAATTATGCAAATAAACAATTAACTCGATCTCTACCAGAAGAGTGAGGAATTCTTATCCTTGTTATAACGTGGTATATAGTAGTGGCGATTTGATCGTCGCCTGAGGGTGAGCGATTTTCTGTTGCCTCGAGACAAGGATTTTGAACCACAATGAGATGCATGGGGTGGTGGCTAAGAGACCACAATGGGATGCGGAGACAATGGTTATGATGATGGAGGACGCAAAGGTACAAAGACGCTGATGAAGATGAGGGAAAATGTTCTGCCAAATTTAGCGGAGATTCTCCCAACTGAAGGTTGGCACTGCTGCATCTCGTCACGGAAGCTAATAACCATTAGTGATGGGTCATGGAGATGATCGATCTCGTCGTTTGCGGTGACAAAAAATCTTGGTCCGTTTGACATGATCCAATGAGTTGTTGAGTTAGTTTGTTCAATGTGGTCATTTAACTTGATCGTTGAGGCACATGTTCATGCTGGGATTGAGGTGATCTATTTATTGATGAAACGACAAATACATCATGCAACGGGTCGGATTTATCGGAGTTACCAACTCAATGGGAAAGTTGGGACGAACGTGGCGAAGCATATCTCCCGCTTGTTGTTTTCCGTGTCTCAGTGATCTCTGATGGCCACATGCCTGTAGCAACACAGGAGAGGTCGGCCTCAAGCCTAGCAAATAGTTGTTTCCAAGCTACAACTTCCGCAAGCTTCAACGGATTTCCTTGTCCCCTTTAGAAAGATTGACATGCTGATGCAATATAAGCGAAATCTCTTTCCGAGCTTTCCATGATGACAGACGGGCTCTCCAGATGACTAGCACAATCCGAGGGGAAAAAACACGTACACAGATAGGCGACTGGCAAAACATGCAATTGAATCGTGATTACGAGTTTTGATCCGAAAGGTTTACGAGATGCATCTGCGGATGAAGGCAGAGAGCAGCAAGCAGATTGGGGGGGAGCACAGAGATGTGCACAGATTTTGGAGGCGGTGTCCGAGCTCAACCTAAAAAACAACCGGTGAAAAGACAGAGCCGCCCTGGAATCGGACTTTGACAGCAACTGATGAACAGATAGAGCTGCCCTGGAATCGGACTTTGAAAACAGCCGATGAAAAGGCAGGATGCGAGCAGATGCAGACAGAAGACGGTTAACGAGCTCCGACGCCATTTCGGAGTTTCTTTCGGGGCTCGATCAAAACATGAACTTCTACCAGTTACAGAACACAAATCCAGAGATTGACCAGAACAGAACAGAACAGAAACAGAACACTGGGGACAAGACAGATCCTTGAGTTGACTAACTGTAAGAGAGAACGAAGAGCTTTTCTCTTTGGTCTTCTTCTTCATCGAAATAAAGAAGAAGAAAAAAGACTTCTTCTTCTTCTTCTTCTTCTTCTTCTTCGACAGTATTGCCGACGGCTTCCTGCACAGGCTCTTTCCTTCGCCCATCGCCATCCCTCTTCCACTTCCGTCCTCCGATTTTGACCATGAATAAGCGAATCAAGCCTTCTTCTTCCTGTTCATCTCCATCTTCACCTTCATCTTCGCCGTTGCCGCCATCCTCCTCGCCGCTCTGACCACCTTCCACTACCTCCTACCTAATGGAACTCCAGCCTTGATGCTCGCTCCGCCCTAAAATGGCTCCCTTTTGATTCGAGCTCCTTGCTTTGTGACCGGTGCCCTTACCTATATACATATCCCTGGACCAGAATTGCGCCTTATAGCTTCGCTTTGCCTGCTTCGTCCGGAGGTTTCTGCAATGGCCACCACAATTACAGCCCCTCATAATGTAAACTATGCTGTTTCTCGCATACCGGGCTGTGCTATGTTTTTGTTTCCTTTGCAGATCTCTAGCGGTGTATTCTTATTCTGGTTCTTTCCAATCCAGATTGACTCTGAGACGCCCGCTGCTCCTCTTTCCACGGATGCAATCAATGCTGAGCCGATGGAAGGTATTACCAAATGCCATTCTTTACTCAAGCTGCTATATTTCTCGTAATAACACAAGCAATTGTGTGTATATGGAGAGAGCTTGGGGGCAATGTGTAGCTAGCATGTTGGAAACTGGGAAGCTCAAACCCAGAATGAAGATAGAACTAGCATAAATGCTCGGATCCTATCCAACAGATTTGTATAACAAAGGCATACTATCGTGATTTACAAGAATTGATAACAATGGATGGCAGTTCATTGGTACAGATTCCATCAAGTTTTCATTGGTGGAAATGCATTTTTTGCAAGAGAGATAGACACAATATGCAGAACCCCAATCAAGTAGGATTAGCATAAAACGGTATAATTTTGCCTGACAGGCTTGGTCGATTTTTTCACTTTGTTGGAAAATATTTCGAATCTGGTGAAAGTGGGAGAGCTTCGTGAAGCAGAAAATCTTTTTGCCAGCACATAAACCGGAAATTATTTTTTCAAAACCATTGAACAAGAAAATAGTTCGGATTGAACTAACCAAGATTTGGTGCGACTGCAACAAGGTCAAAGGTTTGATTTTCAATTTCATGAAGGGTGGGTATGCCGCACTTACTTTTCAGGTGGCTTTCCTTTTCAGGTATCCCTTTTGCACAAAGGAGAGTCGCATCTGACCGTAATCAAATATGATCAAAAGCAAAGTATTACTTCAACGTGTGATACTCAGATTCCCAGACTTGTTTAGGAAAAATCTTCATAATTGAAAAGACTTATTACCTTTGCCGCAATGTCACGTCTTACACTTTAGTGAATACAAACCAAATCATTTGGAAACACTACTTTAAACAGCAAATAATGGGATAGGCTCTACGATGCATCAATGCATTTGGTTTTCCTGTTTGAAGAAGAATTTAATTAACTATTTAGATGCAATATATGTAGTATACTGTGTCAATAGTGAGTTTCCAAGTCACGACACCTTGGCATTGCACAAACGCATCATTTTCAAAGAAATCCATTGATGCATGGTGAATCAATACGTTGCATTCCGTCTTCCAAGCAAATTCTTCAGAACTGCATCCAATTGGAACACAATTTTACCTCTGGTTTTTGTGTAATGCTTCCTGTGTAATTCTAGGATGTTGATGTAGGGGGTCCCTTTTAAACCGCAGTACGTGTATTAAAAACCCTTTCTGTGGCCATGACCTCAAAGGGAAGTGATCCAATCTCAAGAGGTAAATGCATGTATGAAGTTTATAGCTTAGATATTTTTAAACTCTTTCCAATTAGTCGAAGAGGCTAGTACCAATCATACTCTAGTGTCGCCACTACAGAGAAGCACCAGTGTCACTAAGCTGTTAAAAGATATTTAATGAAGGCCCAACTTTTAATCTCATTCCATCTATAATCTGAAAGAACTTCAAGGCCAGGTTACTTGATGCCTTTGCTGGTTTTAAGTAGTAAATTGTTATAAACAATGTACGGTTTCTCCTTATTTTGGCTCTTCACAAGCATGACCTTCACATTTTAGAGCTGTCGGCACTCAATTTTACTACACATGTAAAACACTTTGTTAGTTTTTGTACATTTCTGAAAGTATTTATAAAAGCATCATGTTATTGGTCGTACAACAAAAGCATGATGACTATATTTCCTATGGCAATGCCACTAATTCCTTCTTCCTTTAGCGATATAACAATAATTATTCTGGTTTATCAGTTTAGAATTGGAGAGGGCATCCTTGGTTAACACAATTCTCAAAACATAAAACAATTCATCAACTTGCCAATGGTTTTGCAGGAGCATGCCCTTGCTCTAGCAGTAAATTTCTGAGGCCAATTTCTGTTTTCCATCATCCATGAGAGATGTTATCTTAACATTAAGCATTCTTGGTATTGATGTTACAGCCATGGTTTGATTTAATGCCAATATCAGATTAAATGATATAAAAAAGGCATATATAAAGATGTTGACCTTTGAGAAAATTGATCAGAACGAACAATAAAAGGCTTCATGAAAAGAACTGAGTTATCTACTGCTGATTCATATTATTTTTTAATTATGAAGTCTCTTTGCAGTGCTATATGAGCGAATATGCAAGCATGATATGCATGGTAACACCAGAGGCTACATCAAAAGAATTGAGTTATCTACTGCTGATTCATATTATGTTTTAAATATGAAGTCTGTTTGCAGTGCTATATGAGCGAATATGCAAGCATGATATGCATGGTCACATAGAACATTGGGTACATTATGTGAAAATGACAAAGAAGAGCTGGCAAGTCAGGATAGGTGATAGCTTGCTTTTCCATGGATTGTGTAACAAATCCATGACAAATTTACCACCCCAATTGTGTACAGCTAATACAGCATTGTATTCCTTTACAGAGTTTGTATTTACTGCATAGTAGAAGATGTAGATCCAGATCTAACTAGCATATATTCGAAAAGCATGTACCCAGGAGACGCATGAGTGGTGAATCCTGCTTGTGAGAACTACCATGGAGGATAGTGTTAAGAATCTAATTTTTTATGTATTTGCTGGCTAAAAGTAGGTTTTTTTGTCTGATACTACATTATGGCCTTTAGTAGGAGGAGAACCAAGTGATGCTAAGCCAATTGTGGAAAATCAACAAGTGGAAGATCCACTATCAGGAAAGTTCACGTGGAACATCGAGAACTTTTTCAAACTTAATGTCAGAAAGCATTATTCAGATGTATTTACAGTCGACGATTGCAATTGGTAATCATCTCTGTATTTGTTTTTTTCTTATGGAATATTTTACCCAGAATCTGCAAATTGTGAGCTAGCTGTCTCTATTAATTATGCAATGACCTTTTTTCACTCCATGGCAGAATAATTTCCTTGTTAGACATTCAGTGAAGTAGGAAAACATAGGTACTCAGTATTCGCAAACATCCTAAGCACTTGTATTGTACTGCGTGGAGCATTTTCATGCAATAAATGGAGATGCGGCTGATTATATTATTGTTTTGGCATCCACTTTTTGCAGGAGAGTCTTGTTATTTCCAAAGGGGAATAATGTTGATTGTTTGTCAATATATCTTGATGTAGCGGATGCTCCTTGTCTTCCCAATGGCTGGACAAGATATGCCCATTTTAGTGTGGCTGTTCTCAATCAGTATGATCCAAAGTTGACAGTAAAGAGAGGTGAACAAGTGATATTTTCGTATTCTGTGCTATTTTGATTCTTCTATTGCAGATTCTTTGACATAAGTTCAAGGTATCCTTTTGTATTTTCAGATACACAACATCTGTTCAATGCTCGAGAGAATGACTGGGGCTTCACATCATTTATATCTCTTCAAGATGTTTATGATTCCAGTAAAGGGTATGTAGTCAATGACACACTGATTTTGGTAGCAGATATCAGTGTTAGAAAATCAGTTGATTATTGGGCATATGACTCAAAAAAAGAAACGGGGTTTATTGGACTAAAGAACCAAGGTGCCACATGCTACATGAATTCACTTCTACAGACCCTGTATCACATTTGTTATTTTCGGAAGGTATTCTAAATTCAAATGACAATGATATATTTGAGATGCAGTTTTTGTATATTTTCCCAAAAGTGGAGTTTTACTGTGCCATCTATCTATTGTGCAGGCTGTATATCATATGCCTACTACAGAGAATGATCTTCCTTCTAATAGCATTCCTCTAGCTCTTCAAAGCCTGTTTTACAAAATTCAATATTCTGAAACCAGTGCGTCTACCAAAGATTTGACCAGATCTTTTGGTTGGAATACATATGATTCATTCATGCAACATGATGTGCAAGAACTGAATCGAGTTCTATGTGAGAAGTTGGAAGACAAAATGAAAGTAAATTGTTGGCTGCATACTTATTATATAGTATAATATTGATGTGAAAACTTTCCAGCTGACGTATGTCATTTGCAGGGTACAGTTGTGGAGGGTGCAATTCAGCATCTCTTTGAAGGTCACCATACAAGCTACATTGAATGTGTCAATGTAGATTACAAGTCCACTAGGAAGGAATCATTTTATGGTAATTTGTTCTAAGATATGTTCATACGTTCTCCGAGCAGCATCCATATAATGTTGAGGAATAGATTTCAAAAGGTGGTTTCCAGATTTGCAGCTTGACGTAAAAGGTTGCAAGGATGTATATGAGTCATTTAATAAGTATGTTGAGGTGGAAAGCTTGGAAGGCGATAATAAATACCATGCAGAGCACCACGGCTTGCAGGTGCTGATTTCATTGTATTGTTTAGCTTTTATAAGTAGAGTGTTTTCGGCATTTGGAGATTTATTTATTTATGTTGCGTCATTTGTTGCTGAGTATCTGAATTTATCGCAGACAATTTTAACATTTACTGGGTAACTCATTATAGTTTTTTTGGTGGGAACAGGATGCTCGGAAGGGTGTCCTTTTCATTGATTTTCCACCAGTTCTCCAGCTTCAACTGAAGCGATTCGAATATGACTTTACACGTGATATTATGACCAAGGTAAGTATCTGTAGAACAATTTCCAAACAGTTATATCAGTCTCAGAAATTCATAAAAGCAAGATGAGCTCTATTTATTTCTGATATCAGATCAATGACCGGTATGAATTCCCCCTTCAACTTGATCTGGACAGAGAAAATGGACGATATCTTTCACCTGATGTAGATAGAAGTGTGCGGAATTTATATACACTTCATAGGTGAGTAATGAATTGTGTACTATTGTCATTCAGCTATGAGTCGGCTGGTGCCTCTATTGCAAATGTTTTGCCTGCCAATTTCCCTGCATATTTTATTAAAACATATGCATGTAGGTATGGTGTATTTTATATATTTTTCTTGTAAAGCTATTGATATGTTAATGCTCTTCATTTATCCAGTGTGCTGGTTCATAGTGGGGGGGTACATGGTGGTCATTATTATGCATTTATTAGGCCAACACTGTCAGATCAATGGTATCGTTCTATTCCATTCTAATATATTAATATTGATCTATTACATTCCTGGTGATTTGGACTGTCTCTCTGTATGTGTTTCACGTGCTTGTATGTGTTGAAGACTAGATACATGAATCATTGTCATCATTGCTTTCTTTTGTTAAAATGGATATGATAATGTACATTTATTTTATGATGAGGTGTTCTCAGAGCTTATATTCCATTACAGTATACTCATAGGCATACTTTGGGTTGTGAGAGGAGAGATGACTGTTTTTGATACTTCTCTTCTGTATAATTAACGATGCTTTGATGTTTCTCTTCTGTGTCATAAGAAAACCCCCATATTAATTATGCTTCCCATTATGAATTAACACATGCACTGTACTAATTTCTGAGGGCTCCTTTTGACACCATCTTTTTTCCCCTGAAGCATGGAGAATTCTATGCAAAATGATGTATGCTCACTTTGCCAAAAGATTGAGAGCAAAGAAGAGAAACTTTTCACATTGTTATGTCTGGTGAACAACACAATAAATCATGCTTGCTAAAATAATTATTGAACACTCTGTTCTATTGAGACTACATAGCAACATTCCATCTTTTTTTCTTGGCCATCATCACCCAGGAAATTCTAGCAGTACACTTAAAAAGTAGGCTATTCCTGTCAATATATTTCTATGCTAAACAATGCATTTCGTTTTCCTTGGTCACATTCTAATGCAAGTTTCAACTTGCCACTAGATCTATGCGTGAAGATCATATCTATGCTGATGCATATTGCTGATGGTAGTTGGTTCTCTCGGAAATGTTCACATTGATAGATAATGGGCATCATCATCAACTCTATTTAGGTTTCATTCTGAAAGAAATTGTGGGTAAATGACAAGTTGAAGTTGCATCACCAGATTTCTTTCTTATAATATATGAGCTTTGCATAGTTGTATCTCGAAATATGGTTATATTTTGGGCAGTCATAAGTAACTCCTAATGTACAGGTTTAAATTCGATGATGAAAGAGTAACTAAAGAACAGGAAAAGACAGCACTGGAAGAACAATATGGTGGAGCAGAGGAGGTGGACTATCTCTTTCTGAGTTCTTTTATTACTATTCTTCTGCTTTGCTTCTATTCACTTCTCGAGTGTTTCTCTTTTAGTTACCACAAACAAATCCAGGATTCAACAATACGCCATATAAGTTCACAAAGTATTCAAATGCTTACATGCTTGTGTATGTTAGAGAAAGCGACAAGGATAAGATTATGTGCAATGTGGATGAGAAGGACATTGCACAACACCTGCAGGTAATATAGCAATTTCTGGAAAGATAGAAGTTTGTCGATATCGATTCAGAATTCATGGTTTTGCATTGACTGTCTTTTGACGAAAAAAGGTAAGGCTAAAGAAGGAAAAGGAAGAAAAAGAGCGCAAAAGAAAGGAAAAGGCAGAAGCTCATCTTTACGCTGTCATTAAGGTTAATTACATTTCTTTACATGGTGTGCATTTTTTAGTGTCCTCTTATGTTATTTGATCCTTTTTATAGCAAGTAGGTTTCCCCGTTGTCCTTTTGTCAAACATAATTGATGTCTTGCAGATGCTAGATTGGTTGAAAATTAATTGTTTTTTATTCCAATGGACATTCTGAGGTTAAATATGTTGTTTATTTCTTTAGCCTATGATAATATTCAAGGAATTCGCTACTTGTTTTCATAAGGCTTGGATTGTTGTAGGGCATTGTTATTCACCTTCTGGTAGTTTCAATTTGGACAGGTAGCTCGAAATGAAGATCTTAAAAATCAGATTGGAAAAAATATATTTTTCGACCTGGTTGACCATGACAAAGTGCAAAGCTTTCGGATACGAAAAGAAATTCCTTTTATTGAGTTCAAGGTAATCCTAGTCATGCTGTTTTTGTAATTATAATGTACTAATTCTAATCCGAATGCTGCACTGGCTACAGGAGGAAGTGGCCAAGATGATGGGGATACCTGTTCAATCTCAACGGTTTTGGCTTTGGGCTAAGCGACAAAACCAAACATATCGCCCAAATAGATCTTTGACGGAACAAGAAGAACAAGAACCAGTATATGCTTATGATTTGTTTTTAGGTTAAATGAAACGTTTCAACTTTGACATATCCCTGATGCTTTCTTCATGAAACAGGTTTATATTATTAAAGAAATCGCAAACAAAAGCCAGACTGCTGAGCTAAAGCTGTTTTTAGAGGTTCTTCCTGACCAGGTATGATGTTTACTGCTGCTGATTATAATATCTACTCACTATTTTTATTTTTATTTTTATTGTTTCTTTGTCTTAACAGGATACACAACCACTGTACTCTCTTTATAACAAGACAAAAGACGATATACTACTATTCTTTAAGCTATATGATCCCGAAAAAGAAGAACTGCAGTGAGTGAAATAGTACTTATGAAAATTGAGCATTCATACATAATGTTGTCTATTTTTTTCCCCCATACTGGATGCCAAATTAAAAGAAATAAGCATGAGGATCCATAGGTTCTTAAATGTTTTCTGCCCCTTGTAGTATCTGGGTATCTTGCCGGAGCTTTCTGGAGGACAGTATTTGGTGGCAATGGATGTGGCTGAACTTGCTATGTAATAGTTTCCTTTGATATTCTTAATTTGTCCATATAGTTCTATTACCCATCACTGTCCCCTGATAGTAATCCCACCACCTAGAGATAACTTAAATAACTTCACTTCTAGAGGCTACTATATTCTTATAGTGATGGTATAAAGGCACTAAAGCTTCATGGCAATGATAGAAGCATCCGTCTTTCTAAAGCTTTCCATTGGCTTTTTCTTTTGTATAGTAGAGCCTTAAATATACACACCAGGGTTAGTGTGACATATCTGCCAAACAATATCTTGACTTTGTCCTTGGTTCTTAAAAGTTTTATGTCCTGTAAAGAGGATTTACAAATGCATCCCTTGGTGACTATGATACTCTGAACCATTTCCTCTTCGTGTTATATGTCCCCATTTTAATTTTATATGGATTCACTGACAGGAATCTTTCGTTAGTGACTCAATGGGCACCTTTTTTTCAGCCAAATAAGCATCCTGCCAAATCTCTCTTTGGCTGAATTCCCATCCTTGGGGATCTGGAGTGAGTAGATGAGAGTAGCCATCCTTGTTTCTTTTCAATAGAATAGAGCTG
Source organism: Azolla pinnata (assembly GCA_037176905.1). Taxonomy (NCBI): domain Eukaryota; kingdom Viridiplantae; phylum Streptophyta; class Polypodiopsida; order Salviniales; family Salviniaceae; genus Azolla; species Azolla pinnata. The sequence goes on from JBBBWG010016334.1 coordinate 28,629, forward strand.
CAGACAATGATGGAGGAGAGGTGAGAATGGAAATATGTGGAGTGGGTGGAAGCCGATTATTGGCTCCTCTTGGGATGTCAAATGTCACAGAAAAGAAATCAAGAGTGTCAATTATTTCATAGAAAACAGAATGGCAGAGATAGTGTGCCTGTAAATCCACATCTAAACTCAGGCTGAAAACAATAAAGCATGACTCATGAACTACTTAGGACATCTTTTACCTCTTGACACAGATTCTTGCGAAATAGGTTTTCATATTTTTGGAACAAAATCTTCTCTCTCAAGGTATGTATACTAAATTTATGATGTGATGTGATATGGTCCTGTGATTGCCATGTGTATACATGATTCTACACCTGAGAACATGTCCAGTTTTAGCTCGTCTCTGCTTCAGAAGGGTTTTTATTGTTACTAGTTTTGTCCGGTCATCTCTGCTTAAGGGTTTTTATCGTCACAAGTTTTGTTTGTCAAATTCTTCTTTACAATTATTTTTTCTTTGTCTGTTTGGTAGCTATCTTGGAAAGGCGTTTGTTAAAGCAAATTCTAAGCCAGCTGATGTCATGGAGGAGTTGAAAGCAATGGCTGGACTGGAACCAACCGAAGACATACTGCTATTTGAGGTGGGTGAGAAATTTCTTGTGAGAATGTGTTATGTAGGAACATCACTTTCCTTTGATTTCTATGATGTCTACAAATAACAGGAAATCAAGTTTGAGCCTTCGGTTATGTGTGAAGTTGTTGATACGAATGTTAGCTTCAAGGAAAACCAGGTATAATGACTATGTCTTGCTGCACTTCTTTACCATCTGTTCTTTAGACGAAGGATTGTACTAACAGTACCTAACACAATGGCAATGACAGTTGGAGGATGGCGATATAATTTGTTTCCAGAAGACTTTAACTAAAGAAACTTCATTGCAATACCGTTTTTCTGACGTCCCCTCCTTTCTGGATTATGTCAATAATCGTCAGGTAATTATAGTTTTTATATTGTTGATTTTTGTAAAGAAAAAAATTAATAGTACAGCGAATTTGTCCTATGCAACATCCATCAAGAGAGGGTTTTCCTTCATAGTGTCATTGCTCACCAATTTATGAGCTTGGGAAGTGTCTTGAAAAAATTAGAGTGTGTTGGGGAAGCCATTCTGCAAGTAGAAAATAAAAATTTGCAATGGCGTAATTTATGTTTCTAGTATAAGGTCACTTGCGGTCATTCCATTCAATAAAATACTCTGGGCTAGAGAACCTGGAAACGTTGAAAGTGACGAGTGAATATAGTTCCCTGAGAGAAATTGATTTAGACACAGAAAGTTCATCGAGCCTGTAATGAGTTTTGTGAGCTTCCAATAACATCAGAGATGAATGAATCATGCCAGTTAGTCATAGTTCTAGTTTCAGCTGGTTGATATCTACGTTGTAGCTGAGTATATCATTTTTACATCTATCTAGAGTCAGGTTTTGGGTCCCTAGCATTCTGGCTCCTCACACTTGACCACTTCATCTACAATGGTCAACTGGAAAGATAAGATCGGTTATTTCCCGTTATAGAATTGAATGGCTTTAATTTTGGTTCCTTCTTTCTAACGTGGTTTAACTTGTATGACTGACTATAAGGTCCATGATATGATTTCTCTTGTGGCCATGTCCATAGCATATTCCATGTTTCTGTCATGTAGAATTTTAGCCCATTCGTATAATGAATCTAGGTATTAGCATTGGCTTGGAGTGCCTCAGCTTAGGGCTCAAGCCAAATGGCCTGGCTCCGAGCCAACTATAACAAATGAAGCCTGCGCTGCGCCTAGACCATTCTGAGCCACCTTATGTTGCTTAATGTTTTCACCTAATAATATTAACAGTTTCAGCCACTTAAGCTTAGCCAAGCTCATCCCAGATCATTGAGCTTCGCTGATTTCAAAGCACTGTAAGCGAGGGACTTTCAATTGTGGCTTATTGCCCTGAGCCATTGTTCAGTAACTATCTTCACCTTCTTCCATTCGCTTTCTTTAGCTTCATATCAGTTTCAAGCATAATTGATGTACGGAGAAAGAAGAGAAGGGGAAACAGTAGAAGGGGAAGTTGAAGGGAAAGAAGAATTGTCATTTGTAATATATAGATGCTCAAAAAATTGGAAAGTGTTTTGCAGACTAATGTAAAGAACATAATGAAATCTGGATATTATCAAGGTCATCTATAACCAAATACTCTTCTTTATTATTTTTAATGCATTGCGTATAATATTTTTCCTTGCTCTTTTATATATTTGATTTATACATGTTGGTGAGCAATTCGATCAACAGTTATTGTTGTAACATTTTCTGTCATTGTTAAGTACAATAATAATATTTCTGGCATGCATAACGCTGAGGACAAATCGGATGGTACCATTAATCAATGATTTTCTTTCCCTTGTGAAGGTAGTACGCTTCCGTCGACTTGACAAACCCAAAGAGGACGAGTTTTGTCTTGAATTGTAAGACTATTATACTAGTTTTAGGTGACATAAGTATACAGGGGATATTTTAGATTTTTCTTGTGACCATTAACAGTTTCTGTAAAGGTCGAAGCAGCACGGTTATGGTGATGTAACCAAAAGAGTTGCAGAGAAAGTTGGCATAGAAGATCCTTCAAAGATAAGGCTGACTCCTCATAACTGTTACACTAACCAGCCAAAGCCACAGCCAATAAATTACCATGATGTGGGCCAGCTCAGGGATATGCTTATCCATTACAATCAGGTGTGACATTAAGAACCCAGATCTACGTCTTTTCCGATTGTATCTGGTTGTTAATATTTTGCTTTTCTGACAGGCATCAGATATCCTCTACTTTGAGGTACTTGATATACCGTGGCCTGAGTTGCAAGGTCTAAAAACTCTGAAGGTGGCCTTTCACAACTCCAAGACAGAGGAGGCAATATCCTGACTGAGTTCTTTTGTTGTCTGATAGGGATACTCGATAAATGCTCACTTCCTAAATGACTCTAGTATTCTGCAGGTATCTGTACACAATATTAGGCTGCCTAAGCACAGCACTGTTGGCGATGTACTAGATGAACTCGCCAAAAAGGTGATTCTTCAGCACATAACTATGTCTATTTTGTTCTGGCTGCAGTTGTAAATTGACCTTCTATTTCTCATGAATCAGCTTGAACTCTCCAGCCCACAAGCAGAACTCAGAATGTTAGAGGTTTTCTATCACAAGATATATAAGGTTATTTTTGTGAATGCTGCCACATTATCAACTAAACTACATGTTCTGTGGTTTCTGAGCAGTGTTTACTGGGTTGCAGATATTTTCTTTAGATGAAAGGATTGAAAATATAAATGATCAATACTGGATATTACGAGCGGAAGAGGTACTTACATATATTTATAAATTTATTCGAATTCAGAACAATTTGAAAAACGTGAAGATGAACAGAGTTATTCTCTGAGAAACATATTTTGCAGATACCTGAAGAAGAAAAAGATCTAGGACCACAAGATAGAGTGATACATGTTTATCATTTTACTTGGGATACTGCTGAAGATCAAATGGTATGGATTGTAAGTGCACGTCACCTATACATGCGATTAAGTAGGTACGCTGTTGAGTTTATCTACATGCTTGTAATTACCAGGTACAGAATTTTGGTGAGCCCTTTTTCTTAGTCATTCATGAGAATGAAACCTTGCATGATGTTAAACCAAGGATACAAAAGAAGTTGGAAATCCCAGATGAAGAGTTCTTGAAGGTAGAAAATGGTCACAGATTATCTGTTTGAGCTGAAGTGGTATTTGTTGCATAATAATGATTTCTATTACTATTCTTTGTAATGCCAGTGGAAGTTTGCTTTTGTTTCCTTGGGACGACCAGAATATATTTCTGACACTGACATCATAGCAAGCAAATTTCAGGTATTGTAAGCTTCCACGTCAGAGGGAAAAAAGATCTCCACAGTGACAGCTCTTCACAGTTTGTGGAGGTACTTGATTTATAACTTAGTTATGTCTTCTGAATGCGTATGAATAGATGAAGGAGACGTACGGGGCCTGGGAGTACTATCTTGGTTTGGAACACACAGATTCTTCACCAAAAAGATCACGTCAGGTTAATCAGGTGATGAGAAAATTTCTTATGTTGTGTTATGATAAACTGCTCTAATTTTGTGACATTATGACAATTTGTTTCGGTCTAAACCACTGTACTCTATATTTCACAGAATCGGCATATCGTTGAGAAAGCTGTAAAGATATACGATCAATAATAATGCACAAAACTATGAATCGGCTTGCCAGTTGGAACAAATACGGCAAAGACCCATTTGTCTTTCATGCGTGCTGGGCTCAATTCACAAGTAGGAGATGGTCAGGGCAAATAGCATGCATCGGACAATCTTTCTGGCATAAGAGATTCATGCGGTAGCTGATCCAAGTTTCGATATGTATTATACATATATACATGTGTTATAATATTTTGTATAGGGTCATTTTTCCAAGCTGTTGTCGCTTTGAGTGATCATTATTTTACGGCCAAAAATTGTACTTGTTGTATGTATAATTTATTTGTGCTACAGTCAATAAAGCAGTGCTGTGTCCGAAAAACATTCCATGCCAAGACTAGCCTTTTTCATTTGTATGATTCACGTTTCAAGCTCCAAATACAGTATCTTTGGAATTCAAATATAGCCATCAAATGATGCTTCAGAATGTCTTAGCATCTTATCAATAGTTTGGTCCGGATTGGATGGATCTGATGTTCGAGACAAAAATGTATGGGCTCCATAATAATTTATAAGCTTCATAATGGCTCAGTGAAATATCATGATTGCCCAATTGATGTGCAGGAACAATTGTGTTTATCATTGATCATTTGAAGTCGGGAACATGAAATAGCCAATGTGTGAAAGATTTTGACTACTCACATTTGTGCTTAAATGCAATTGTTGCCAGGTCACAAACACTAATCTTTCATACCAATGGAGTAAATGTCCTCTTCATCAGTTCTCATACACGGTCTGTCTTCCATGTTAATAATGCACTAATGCTGTGTAAAACATGTTCTATATCAATCAAGTGGTTGCAAGTTAAAATCCGTTGTTTGTTGAACTGCCTACTCACTTCAGTACATTATACATATGTCATTTATTATTCACAGCTTGTAGTGGACGATGCAACAGCTCATTAGTATAGTCAACAGGGTTTTACTGATCAACGTCACTCGTTTACGCTGTAAAAACAAATGAAATTCAGGTTCAGAAGTTGGGACAAAAACAGCTTTCTAGCAAGAGGTTCAACACTTTCAACTCGCATTTGTCTCCAAATCATCACAATTCATGTGGATGCAATATTATGAAATGCCTTCCACATTCGATTAGAAAGAATGACCTTAATAGGGGCTCCACTACCTGGTCGTTTTTCCTAGCTTAGGGGTAATGAAGCTTAAAGAATCTCAGTAATAGTGAGAATCTGAGTATTAGTCTGGTACTAACATTCCAAATCCAAGGAACCCAATAAAAAGGCAGAAAAGCATATGCATTCCAATCATGGATAAAGACTACAAATAAAAACCTGCATTGTGACACTGTCAAAATAAATACCCAAAGCTATTTGGATTTAATCAGCAAGCCCACTTCAAAATAAATAAATACCCAAAACACAAGATATCGATAATCTTTGCTGTGAGCTTAACGTCCATTTCAGGAGCGCATATGCCAAAGTAACAATGATATTATTTTGGTTATCATTTGCCAGAGTACTTACATTTAACCAATACCTTGAATCTTCAATTAATGACCCAAATACTAGCATTTGATCTTTGAACAACAATAGTTCAGGAGTTTAGGGTTGAATCAGAAAGTAAAACATCGGTAGGCCAACAAAACAATGTATACATATCATCAGTCTATAGTGTTCTGTAGTCAAATGGTGAGGGAATCGTAGCTTTGCCGTCATCAGCCCCCAGAGATTCTGCTTCATTGTTATAAGCCTTCCCGTATGAGTCCTGTCATTCATGAAATACTCTACTCTACCCCAAAGAACATAGAAATGATGAATAAACAAGAACCCCATCACTAAAATTTCCACATCACTGAGCTAAAGGGCCCCAAGGCCTTCAAATGAAGCTCATATTCTCTGTTTCCTTTTCTTCTACAGCATCATTTAAAATGAAGTTGTAAGTCATACCTTGGGGCATACAAAGCAATGTTGATATAATATTGACTCAGGATACATGAAGAAGCTTCCAGTGCTATCCATCCATTCTTGTATGCCTCATATTAACGAACCATTTCAGGAATCATTCAGCTCAAATAGACGAGATGTGTTCAAATGGCCAAAAACCCAAACAAGCCTATGCATATATACCCTTGTTATAGAGGATTCAGGATGAAACCATTACGACTAGGAAGATGCATAATTATCATTCATTTGTGTATTGGTCTACCAGAAGGGAAAAGAACATGCCAGCCACTTTATTTGATTCACTCTCGTTCTTGGTATTTTACTAGGCATCGAAGAACATAAACATCACTTGGAGAATGTCAAAAGAGCCCCTATAAAAAAGGAACACCTTACAGTTTTGATAGGAATGAATGGACATTATGTGAATGAAAAAAGGTCATACACTACAGCCTGGGACAAAATCTCCATAGCCATGACTTATACATAACACAAGGGATAAATAATTCATTTGCTTTCTATAGTTATAGAGATTAGAATCCGAGGTCAGTTCTTGGCCAGTAATTTAGAAGAAATGTTTTTTATCAAGGCCAGGGCAGTCCACTTAAGGAACGGTCAGATGTTAACACTGGAAAAAACGGACTTTTCTTCCCACAGCATACTGTGTTCTTCAGAGGAGCGGCAACATACGGGTCTTGTCTACAACAGCTGTCACATGATTTTCAAGCAATGGAAGGCACAACGGAAAAAAGTCAGAACCAAATCAAAATCTTGCAAGTATATTTATTGTGTATGCATTAGGAGCTGGTACGAAGACCATGTTCTTCTAGCCATTGACTAATGTGACTATTACTAAGTGAAGAAAAGCAGTTGCTCAACAACATGGTTAGTTGGTTAATAGTATGAACATTTGAACAAAATTCAATAGAAGTAGTTATTTTTTAATTCTCTTTCACCTTCCTCTTATTTTACCTAGATATGGCGACATTTAAAGCATTCCACGTGGTCCAGATCCTCCTGAGCTTTGGCCACTATAAATGAAAGCTTGAAGTAGGCTTTGGGCTGCTTGGGTCTGCTCTGGTGTTCCACGTATCTCTACAGTTCTATCACCTGAAATGGGATGAGGATCTAGGACTGTCAACTTGGCTCCTGATATCTGCAAGTATCCAACACAATGTACAGCTATAATAAGTATCTGCAAGTATATTAGGAAATATTGCTCCTCAGGCAGAATTACAGGCTATGAAACCCTAAAAGTACAGAAATCTGGAACAATAGATCATACATCATATGTTTCGCAAATCTTCATTTTAGAATAAACATTGATTGACCTTGATTGAGGAATCTTTAGAATTCTTCGGATGTATACATAATGGTAAAGCTGAATGTATCCACGTTGAAGGACATCATAACATAAAACATTTATACAGTGAGAGCATCATCACACCTGCCGTATAGATGCCACATTACTGCTACCTTTACCAAGAACCGAGCTAACTGAAGCCCCAGGAATGATCATTTCGACAATTTTATTCGGTGGATTCCTACTTGGTGCATCACCAAAACTTCCACTTCTTCAAGGAGAAACAAAAGATATAGATTCTTTAATATCGTAATTGAACACAATTTTCTCTAATGCATGGCATTGAAAAAGATCAGATAGCTTACTCTCCAAGGAGCCGAGAGCTGTATGGATTCATTTCCATATCAGGATATCCTCCATATCCACTGCCAGTACCCTGTTTAAAAGTAGAGCTTTCAATCAATAATTTACAAAGAACCACAACCTATTGCAAGAATATTCATACAGAATTATTATTATCCCCAATTCCAGTAGTTTAACTTGTTTGAAGAAGTAAACAACATAGCAGTATATCTATGATAATAGCTAAGCTGTGATGGTTCGCATGACTTCCAAAACCTTCACATATGACATAGACGGAAACTTTGAAACAGAAAAATTGTCACAATAAGACAGGAATTAAACTAGAGTCTGTAAACCTAGATGATCACAGGAATAGTCATCCTATTTAAGAGGATGAGATCTTACAGTAAGGACAAATTACAAAAAAAGAGAAAGAAAGCAAAACGTCCAAATAAATAATGTGTAAATAGACGTGAAGGCTATATCATATCAGAAGCCATTTAAAGCTTATAGCTTTCACTCATTTATGATGGTTTTCTTCAGTTATCTATGGAGAATTTCAATAAGTTTTGGGATTATTTCTAGTGTACAGCAATTTAAAATAGCATACAGAGTTCCTAGTAGGTACTATTACAGAAGATAAATTTTCACAGAAATGTGTTTGCGATAAAAAAAATCCCAAATCTTTGCCAGAAGATTGTAGTGAGTACGGCAAGCCAATGATGTTCAGTAAACTTTAGGATGCCATTATAAAATTGCATAGGACATTCTTTTGCAACCATCCAATTTACATTCTTTTTCCAAAAGATAGAAAAAAAAGGTAGCAGCTAGCAAATACCTGCAAAGAAGGCATAGGAGGAATACCAAAGTTGGATTCATATGGTACACCTTGAAAACCATATCCATTCAATGGGTACATATTACCTCCATGGTAACTCATGTCAGACCTATTCATAACACTTGAAGGAGGAGCAGCTGAGAAACCAACATCGTGCCTACTACCAAATGCGGGTGGAGGTCCACCAAATCCGTCATTAATGCCCATCCCAACAAATGGTGGTGGTGGTGGTGGTGGTGGTGGTGGCAGCGGCGGCGGACCTAAACCACCGCCAGATTTCAAATAGTCATCCAATTCCATGCCAAATGCATTGCATCTGAGCCTTGAAAGGACTTCCAAAAGAGCTTGTCTGGCCACATTTTCATCACCAACAATCTGCATAATAGAAGAAGTTATATCACCATCACATTCTAGAAGACTCGACAGTTTAAGCCCGACTTAGCTTCTCTAAATTTTAACCACGTTTGGCATGATATCCATCTTTGAATCCTCCAGAAGTATGACACGCCAAACAGTTTCAACTGTCATACCTGAACTAATTCATCACTGTCCTGAGCACATTTGGGCAATTCAACTTTTTGAAGCACCTTCAGACCTGCCGTTGTCTTCTTTCTCATCTCTGTAATAACACTGCCCCGCTTACCAAGCAAACAACCAATTTGCCTTGATGGCACCAGGAGCCTGCATGTCAATGGCTCTTCACTATCCCTCTCCCCACCTTCATTTGTCTTGATGAGTAATTTCAATACTGCCTCAATAACAGGCGAGTGGTCATTAAGTCTCTGCATATTACAAGGAGAATGTCAATGCATCACCAATTCCGAAACGGTAACATTTTGATATTTAAGCCTTAAATTCCATCCAGTCCTTGTAGAAACCAAAATCTTCAAAAGTTACCCAGAGTTTCTAAAAGTGACCAACTACAACCGTGCAGTCTTAGCCATTGTAGGGGAGTATGGGGATTCTTAAGCCTTAAATTCCATTCAGGACTTATGCAAACCAAATCTTCAAAAGATACCTACAGTTGCTAAATGTTACCAACAACCATTGCATGCAGTTTTAACTATTTGAATCTCAAGGGGTTTAGAAACCACGGTTAGCTAGAAAAAGAATCAACTTAAAGGCCTTTTTGTATTTCCCCTCCCTCCATTTGCCATTATCGATTTTCCATACCTCTGTTGCAGATATAGAGATGACCCTCTCATCTGCATCAGGAACAGGATCCTCGACTTTGATGCGCGCACCTGTTATATCTCGCAAGTGTCGAATTGCATTTCCACCCTTCCCAATCACCATTCCAATACGATCATTCCGGCATAAGATACGCATCAAAAAGTCTTCTTCTCTTCCTACATCATGCCTATCGATTGGAGTAAGCCCAGGAGGGGGATATGGTGGGAGATTGTGTGAGGGCCATGAATCGACACCTCCGTAACCACCACC
>JBBBWG010016334.1:44917-77672 GCA_037176905.1 Azolla pinnata
GATGATGATGATGATGATGATGATACTGAGGACGAGACGGTGAAGAAGAAGAAGAAGATGATGATGATGATGATGATGATACTGAGGACGAGACGGTGAAGAAGAAGAAGAAGATGATGATGATGATGATGATACTGAGGACGAGACGGCTAAGAAGAAGATGATGATCATGATCTTGAACATGATGGAAATGAAGATGAAGATGAAGATGAAGATGAAGATGAAGATTAAAATGGAGATGAAAATGGAGATGGAGATGATGATGATGGTGATGATGATGACGACGAGGACGAAGACGACGAAGACGACGACGACGACGATGCCATCGATCCAGAAAATGCAAGAGTGTAAAAGAACAACAAGACCTGGAAACGAAAGCCAAGAAGAGCCACAGAAGAGCGAGAGAGAGAGAGAGAGAGAGAGAGCGCGCACCTGGCCGACACAGGAGCTCGCCATGGAAGCTTACTCGCAGAAACACAAAGTCTGAGAGAAGGAGAGAGAGAGAGAGAGAGAGAAAGAGAGAAGAAGAGAAAGGCCCCCTTGTAGATAAGGGAATACGGCGCCTGGGCGTGTTCACACCGGGCGGCCGCTTTGGGCATGACGTCAGCAGATCCCGGGTCCTTGTGGGCATGACGTCAGCAGGGCCCGGGTCCTTTTGGGCATGACGTCAGCAGATCCCGGGTCCTTTTGGGCATGACGTCAGCGGCGGCGCCGGCCGAACGATCCGTGGGACGAAGAAGCAAGACTCTGAATGACCCGATTTTATGATGTCGTGGCCATTGGAACTCTGCGATTCCGGAAGCCGATCGTCGCGTGCCGATCATGTCCGTCTTAGCACTGCAGCAGCGCATGTTCGGGATGCGCTTCGACTGATTCCCCGCTCGAAACGTGCGCGATTCGCGGGACGAAGACTCGATGCTCGAGTTTGCGGCATCGCTGTGGAGCTCTGCGATCATTCCTCGAGCCGATCGTTACATGTCGACGAGGTCCGTTTTTTTCGGTGACTCCGATAGATATTTGGGATGCGCTTGAACGAAACTCGCGCGGAGGAGTACGATCGCGGGGATGAAGAGGGCTCTCGATGCTTAGTCGGGGGCATGGCTATGGAACTCGACGATTCCCGCGATCGATGATGATACGTGCTGGTGTGTCGATCTTAGTACTGCAATAGATGTTCGGGATGTGCTTAACCAGACTCGCTCGAAGCAGACTGATGTCGCTCAAGTGTATGAACTGCCGACTTAAAGCTACCTCGACGAATCGAACTGTAACTAATTTTGTAAACGAGGGCACTGGTCAGTATACTTTTTCGGACTTGATCAACAAATCGACGCCTCGAGTAGAGATTCTATGGAGGCTTGGTGCATTATGGATTGCTCGCGACCCTAATTCTCGATTCCTATTCCCTATTCCCTATTCCCTAGTCCCTAATCCCTAATCCCTAAACCTTAACGTGCCGATAGACTTGTTACTTCGGCGACGTGCGATGCAAACATAGTTCTTTGTCAAGTAGGCGCATGGAGGTCTTCGCACATTAGACCGGATCTTTCAATCCATAATCCCTAATCCCTAAACCTTAACGTGTCGATTGACTTGTTAGTTTAGCGACGTGCGATGCAGACGTGGTTCTTTGTCGAGTAGGTGCATCACCCAGGAGGTCTTCACACATCAGACTGTTCTTTCAATCCCTAATCCCTAAACCTTAACATGTCGATAGACTTGTTAGTTTAGCGACGCGCGATGCAGACGTAGTTCTTTGTTGAGTAGGTGCATCATCCAGGAGGTCTTTGCAATTAGATTGATCTTTCGATCCCTAATCCCTAATCCCTAAACCCTGATCCCTAATCCCTAATCCCTAATCCCTAAACCTTAACGTGACAATAGACTTGTTACTTCAGCGATGTGCAATGCAAACATAGTTCTTTGCCGAGTAGGTGCATCACCCAGGAGGTCTTCGCACATTAGACTGACCTTTCAATCCCTAATCCCTAAACCTTAACATGTTGATAGACTTATTAGTTTAGCGACATGCAATGCAGACGTAGTTCTTTGTTGAGTAGGTGCATCATCTAGGAGGTCTTCGTACATTAGATTGATCTTTCGATCCCTAATCCCTAATCCCTAAACCCTAATCCCTAATCCCTAATCCCCAAACCCTGATCCCCAAACCCTAAACCCTGATCTCTAAACCCTAATTCTTAATCCCTAATCCCTGAAACCCTAACCCTAATCCCTAAACCCTAAGCTTGTGGTGAATTAGAAGAATTTTACTGCTGGAAAAACAGAATTCGCCGAAAAAGAAGAAAGAGCAGCGGACATGGCGATGGCCCTTCCGACGCAGAAGCAGCAGCAGAGAACGGGACGAGACATGGGAAGCTCCCATCGCCATCGCCATCGCCATCGCCATCGCCTCCTCCTTACGCTCCTGCTCTTCGGCATCGCCTCTCCTTTCTCCCTACCGCCCCGATCAGCCGACGCCATTCGCGTCGCAACTACCAACGCGGCCGCCGATGCCTCTTCCTCCGCCTCCTCCGCTACGGAGAAGGAGAAAGAGAAGACCGTTGCCGTTTTCGCCCTGGGAAGCTTCTGGCACGCGGAGGCCGTGTTTGGCTGCGTCCCCGGCGTCCTCACCACCACTGCGGGTTACACTGGTGGATCCAAACCTAACCCCGAGTATCGCAACGTCGGTGATCACGCAGAAGCTGTCCAGGTTCAACTCTTCTTTTCTTGGTTTTCTTGGATCAACCCGGAGTTCGAAAATCAGATCTTTGCATTCTGCGCTTATGCTCTTTGTGCGTTCGGTCTTTTATCTTGGTTGGTCTGTTTTCAAGATTAGCCTGGGAGAAGATCCGGCCTTCTCTTGATATTGCCGACCTGTGCTTGTTCTTTCTCCTTCTCTCGTGATATTGTTTGTGTTAAATTGATCATCTTTTGATGCGAGACCGCACTGCCTCATTTCAATTCATGTCGTTTTTTTTTTTACAAACCTCTTTCCCTCTCTCTTTCTCACTCCATCGATTTCTTTGAAACTGTCTCACCCTTTCCTTCGTCAACATTCTATTGCTAGAAAAAGTAGAGAAACGAAGGTGTCCTTCATATCCTCCGCAGTGGAATGCATTTTGTGGAAAATTCAATTTTTTGGCGTGTTGTTTATGGACATAATCCAGGATAGTGGAACTAAACACATACACAGCTTATTTTCATTCACTTGGATTAACCAATTTCAGTATAGTATGTATGTCCTTTGTGCACCATGTAAGTCGAGGTTATCACTAACTCAATTTCAGATTGGTTGGTTGTATAAAAAAAGCCACCGCTGTTTTCTCTTTGGTAATCACGCAACTTCCAGAACCTTTATTCTGATTGCTGAAGCTCTTCTTCTGACTTTTAGTCTTCATTCACAAAGCTTCCCTGATTGTGTCTTCAGACTAAATGATACGCTTTCTTGTGTCAATCCCATGTTTTGCCAATGTTAACCTCGGCATAGGTGTTTGCATCAAATGCTCAGATCATAGTGTCATGAAACAAAGCACAAGAGTCAACTATAACATTATGTGTTAATAATCCATTGTTAATTGGCAATAATAATGCATTAATAACATCAGCTTTTTAAACTTGCACTTCCTCAGCTTGATGTGTAAGGGATTTTCCACTAGGTAACTCTTCAAGGTTAACTCTGGAGGTTTTATCAACAGTCCCAAGCGCATGAATGTCTTCCACATTTTTCTTTCTTTATTGTTTCATTGTACGATGTCTCTAATTAGTTTTATTATGACCTTTGCAACCACATTGAGGGCAATGACCTCTTGTGTTTGTCCTTTTCCGCTTCTCTTACTTATTTTCTGTCCTATGTTTGTGTTAATTTTCCCGACGTAAATTGAACAGAGCGCCCTCATTGTGCAAATAGATGCTTGGACTAGTGATTTAAGGGCAATAGAGTTATAACATTACAACCTATAATTGCGGTAATTTGACCAGAGGTGAAGCAGCTGCTACTGTAGCTTGAGGGTGGATGATTACGCAAAAAGAACACATTAATTAGTATAGAAAACAAATTATATTACCATTAAAGAGAAGCAATGTTATTTTTATGCCGTCAAATTAAAAATCACGTTTTATCAAGGAATACCTATTATTTTAATATGTTCTTCTGTCATGACCTAGGTATTCCCTTTTTTGTTTGGTGTGTATCTCAAGTTTTTAAAGAAAACTTGTTGCTGTCAGAATAAAGATGTAAAATTAAAAACACATGGATTATGATATTCTACCATGACTTGCGCAGGTAGAGTTTGACCCAAAAATAGTAGCTTACGAAAAGCTTTTGGATGTATTCTGGTCAAGTCATGATCCCACACAGGTGTTTGGGCAGGGTCCGGACGTGGGTGATCAATATCGGTATGGTTATATAATGCATAATGGGTTTGGCTATGTTATTAATTGTTTTTATAAGTGTGAAGAACTTGTCTTCTTTGGTGTAGATCTGTAATTTTTTTCCAAGGACCAGATCAAAAGAATCTTGCTATGCTAAGTAAAATGAGAGAAGAAGCAAAGCTAGGAGGAGGAAGTTTGACAACAGGAATTGAGCCTGCAGGTGAATTCTTCCCCGCAGAGCCTGAACATCAGGTAATTCCGTTACCAAGTTTATACTGGTCTTAAGTTATCGAGTAATACTGTGGCTATGGACATTATTACATCAGTACGAATTCAGGCTTGTCGATTCCTACGGCGTGGTCTAACTAGAACAGCTCATTGGTGTTGACTGGTCAATCAGAAGCTTGATTTTATAATGATTCTTATAATAGGGAGAATTAGACATCGTTTTACAGTATTTACTGGGAAAATGGGCTTGCACTAATTAGACTACGAGAATAGAGTTTGACCATTGTTTTAAAATGAAAAGCAGTAGGCATATGTGTATGAAGTAAAACGAAGCTCATATTATAGCTAAGTTGACAGTATTTTTTACAAACTATGATATGTATGATTGTATGCTACAGAAGTTCGAATTAAGGCGGAAATCTGAGCTTATGCACCTGTTTGGGAACACGGCCATAGAAGAAGAGTTCTTACAATCGCATTTTATCACCAGACTTAATGCTTACGTTGCAGGAATGTGCTCTGGTTCTAATCAAAGAGATATAAGCAATATAATAGACAACTTTATCAAATGCAGATTAAATCTACAGCAAGTTCTTCACAGGTAACAAATATTTATAGAAACACATGAATAAACAGGTGTGATTACAGAAGAAGTGGTATTGCTGGGTTACAAGAGGCATGAACGCTTAGAAATCAAATCAAATGATTTCTGACAGCATTTTTTATGCATATCAGATGCTTAATTTCGGCAAGATCAATACTCATTTAAGTTTTAAGAAATCTCATGACCCCATCTCCCAACTCAAAATGGAGAGGAAAGGACATACATTACTGGCAATTCCTATGAGCATCTTTCAGCGTTCAGCTTTAAATATATCCTTCAAAGAGACATTGCTATGATTAAATGTCGAGGAAATTCCAAGTACAAACATTGCAAACAACAAAGGCCTAACAAGCCTTATATTTGATATCTAAATTGGCGCCATACACATGTATAATAACAAGGAGGAAAAGGAATTGTTTTCCTAATTAATCTGATATAATATATGCATCCAATTTATTTACCCACCTTCATGGTGAGATATAAATGGCAGGTGCTTGGATTTGGATGTCTCAGATACTGTTCTCCTTACGACAAAGGTCTCCTAAATGTTGTTTTTTTATCCTTTAAGATTTGGAATCATGGTTTGAAATAAGGGTAAATTATCATGTTATATGTGCTCCAAAGGCTGGATGTCCTGCATTGAATATAGTTATTTCTAAGCTATCCATCATTCAACCATTAATCGCCAATGTGCGGTGCCCAGATATGTCTTCCCAAATTAGTACTGGGTATGAAATCTTTATCTTTATTGTTCTGTATACCATTCTTCCTGTGTCAAAGGTTTATGGATATTTGACACTGCCAAAACCAGGTGAAATATTCAGATACATTCAAAACTATAACCGAAGTTGTTGAAACTAATCTTGGTTGTTGCCTTCAAAGCATAGATATGCACGTTCAGAGTTAACTTGAACTCATTCAGAATATCTTTGTGACTTGTTACCATGTTGACAAGGTTCAAAGTAATAGCGTGAGATTATGTTTATCAAAATTCTTTATACTTTGGCTTAGGACCTGCCAATGTAATTAACCGCGGAAGTTTTTCAAAGAAACTTTGCAGTTGCAGGCATCATGTTATCGAAGCTCCCGATCATGCACATGATCAAGACAACTGAAATTGCTATGACCAGCAAAAGAGTCTTTTCTGTTGCCTTAACTATTTGCAGTCTGTTTATGTGCCCGATTTGTGCACAGCAGTCCCTGGTTTTGATGAGTTCCCTATGATTTTGTATGCAATAGCAAATGGAAATCGTTGAGCCATTTGCATCAAACATAGTCTAGATCGGGTACATGTGTAAGTAAGAAAGAAACACACTTTGCTTGCATTTAGCCATGGGTCATTAGCCATCGATCATGGAAGCCATGATATATATATATATTGGATCTGTCAAGGATAGGAGAATGGCTAGCATATTAGTTAAGATAATACTGCAAGAGGGATGCGTTTAAAGAAATGCACATGTTTAGCTCATATCGGGGATCGATAAAGTCAAAGAAAGAGAGGATACACATTGTCTATTGGTATACATGACGATGACAGTGTTTCGATGTGTATACAAGTCAAGTATGATATGCTAGTTGGTTACATCGTGTCTTAACTCTGCACTTTAGTTCTATTGCGGGGTCACAACCCTAAACTGTAAAGCCTAAACCCTAAACCTTAAACCCTGATGCCCTAAACCCTAAACCGGTAACATTGGAGCCGCTATGAAAGACAGAGTGGGTTGTTTTACTTACAATGGGGGTCCAAACACTTCAAACCATGTTTTGGGCTGTCGTTTTCCGCAATGCCACGGAAAGGGTCCGATCTGCAAATAATTGAGAATGCTGATGAATCGACCGTTCCACATTTTTGTGAGCTCGAAGAGCACGGAATAAGGACCGATTCAAACGCCTGTCGAGCACGAGCTCTAGTCCATCGATCTCATCATCGATCTTTTCCCTATCTGCTCCTAATCGTTTGCTGATCATTTGGCTATTGACTATTGGCGAGATGTGAACGACGCAATTTCGTGTGATGTTGTCTTAGGTAATCGTGGAAACGCCGAGGGTAGCCTGGCCAAAAAAAACAACCAAATCACAACAACAATTCTCCTTTCTGAGATGATCACACAATTCGACACACAATGACGGACGGATCGGTTACAGAATGCGCCACAGCCTACTGTATCGAATCTCGATCGGGAACGATAGCATCGTCAACTCGGTTCTAGCAGTAACAAGCAGTTTAGAGTTTCACATCTTTCTTCGAATCGAGTTTTTGTTTTGTTTTTTTTTGGTTTTTGGCTGTGGTGATTCAGGAGAAGACAAAATCTCTTCTTAAGATCAAAGTTTTCTAAGATTCTTGAGATCAAAGTTATTTTGGGCAATGGTGATTCTGGAGAAGACGATCTTTCTTCTTTACATATCATCAGAGCTTCAAAGGTTTTTTGGCTATGGTGATTTGGAGCAAGGGAGAAAGACAGAGTTACCCACGCAGATAGAAAGTTGCAGGTAAGTAGCTCCAGCTTCAAATAGCAGCTTCTTCTGTCAGAGATCCGCCATAGCCGAAGCTTCCTCCTCCGCTTCTTCTTCTTCATCTTCTTCTTCTTCTTCTTCTTCTTCTTCCTCCTCTTCTCTCAAAGAAGCATATAGCTTCCATGGCGAGCTGAACTTGCTCATCCCGAGCTCTGCAAACCCGCCACAGATCGCCCTCTGCAGGATTGCTGCCCTGCAAAGATCAATCTGCCCTTCCCCTCCCCAGGAGTCTAATAAAAATCTGTGAGTTCAGGAATCGCCCAAGAGCTCTAGGAAGGAAGAGAGAATCGATTCGCCCACAATGTCCTCCGCACATTGAAGCGAGAGATCAAAATCGCCGCTTCGAACAGGTCTCTCCGCCATCGCCAAATCAGAGGATCTGGATTCGTAAGATCTCTCAATAAAGAGAGAAAGGGAGAGAGAGAGAGAGAGGGGCAGGGATGAATCGGCGGAGCTTCATTTTCCTGTCCTTCATATCGCTCTTCGCGTTCGTGATCACATACACGGCCATCAACACGATCACGCACCTGAGCAGCGGCAGCAGCGAATTCCTGTCGAAGGACAAGCGCCCCTTCTTCATGGGCGGAGGAAGAGATGAAGGGATCGATCCGGTGATAAGAATGCCAGCTCGGCTCAGGTCCCAGCGCGCAGGGAAGCGCCTCTTCCACACTGCGCTCACGGCCAATGACGCAGCTTACAACCGCTGGCAGTCCCGCATCATGTACTACTGGTTCAAGAAGCAGAAAGACCTTCCTGGCTCCGAGATGGGCGGCTTCACACGCATCCTCCATTCTGGCCGTCCTGACGGCTTCATGGATGAGATTCCCACCTTCATCGCCGATCCTCTCCCTGAGGGCGTGGATCAGGTCCGCTCTTCCCTCCCTTCTCTTTTGATTGTGAATCTCTTCATCTGCCTCAACTACTCCCATCGATCCGGCCGATAGACATCATCAACGTATGCTAGTCATTTCCTCGGTTCATGTTCGCTCCGCAAATTTGTGGCGTGTAATCGCACGCGTCAATCATATCATCTGCTGCTGTATGTGAAGCGAAAGGACGGCATTCATCATATCATCTGTTGCTGTATGCGAAGTAAAATCATGGCATTAATCATTATCATCTATTGCTGTATGTGAGGCAAAATCATGGTTTGTAAGCCACACATGTTAAAATATATCAATCTTATTGTTGATGTATGCCACACAAAGTCATAGGACATAATCATACACATCGACATATGAGAGTTGTATCATCGGGGTTGATGTATCCTGGCGTGTAACCACATACATCAACATATATAAGGCTCTATCATCTATTGATGAATGCCAAGCAAAATCTTGTTGTGTTAAACCGTATGCATCCAATGTACTAATTAGTGTGTAAGGGTCATATAAGCTGTTGATGTTTGCAAAGCAAAATCATGGTATGTAACCACACACATCAGCATATACAAGTTGTAGTATCTTTTGATGTATGCTAAGTGTATTCATAGCATGTAACCATGCACATGAGAGTCGTATCATCTGTTGATGAATGCTTACTATAATCATCACTTGTTTTTGGTGATTGTTCAGTCACTTGCTATCCTTGATAGCGTAATCTCGTTCATAGATTTTTTGTGATCCTGAAGTACTTTCCCTCTTCACAATGTAAAAAGTCTATTTCCTTTGTGATACCTAGAAAGTCAGGCGTTTGGATACAGTTTCATTGGTAAAAGATGTGTTTTTGTATGCTTATATAGCGGAAAAAAAGGTTTTCATTGAACTGAAAGGTTTTCTATTACAACTCTCGTGCAAGTCTTACAGTGAATAGACCATGAAAAGAATCACATGTATGCTTGATCTATAGATTCGGAGATTGAATGTGAGGAAGATGCACAAGACATCCCATGCTAGAGAAGTAGTTGCTATTTTGTTCTTCATATTCTAGATAGGGGTTCAAAAAAGTTATTTTGTTTACTCTTTTTAAATATCCCTTACTGTATATATTATGTGCATTTTTTTCAGGGTTATGTAGTTCTCAATAGACCATGGGCGTTTGTGCAATGGCTTTCAAAAGCACACATCGAAGAAGAGTAAGTGGATAATCTCTTTTGGGAACTGTATTTTTCCCTTTTTAAATTTGCAAAAGCTTAAGATTTTATACATTTAATTTTAGGTATATACTTATGGCAGAGCCTGACCATATTATCGTGAAACCATTGCCGAATCTTGCCACTCCAGATTTACCTGCAGCATTTCATTTCTTCTACATTACGCCAAAGGAGCATGAAAAGATCATACGCAAATACTTCCCTGAAGAGAAAGGTCCAGTTACTAACATTGATCCAATCGGAAACTCCCCAGTGATGATTAAAAAGGTAATTAGATCATTATGTTTGTTTGTAATCTTTATCTTCCCACCCTTTTCATTGCATATAATCTCCTTGAATTCCGATTCACTCTGATCTGTTCCTGTGGCAAACGTCTCTTTTCTTTTCTGCTATCAAAAGAGGATCATTTATTACTGCCTTATTTGAAGCTACATCTGATTCTTCTTGTTCTGTCACCTTAATGAACAGGAACAACTCAAGCAGATTGCTCCAACATGGGTTAATGTCTCATTGGAAATGAAAAGCGATCCAGAGGCTGACAAAGCCTTTGGATGGGTCCTTGAAATGTGAGATAAAATTTATGTACTGTAAGGTGTTGTTGGAATCATCAAACTCTTCCATGCAGTCTATCTTAAGCTGTTTCTTATTATACAGGTATGGATATGCTATCGCCTCTGCCCTTCATGGAGTGCAACATATTTTGAGAAAGGACTTCATGATTCAGGTTCATTTTCTTTTGTTTACATCATTTGTTCAGAAAACTTGGATATCTTCTTGAAATTCTTAACCATTTGATTCATACAGCCTCCTTGGGATCTTGAAATCGGAGAGAAATTTATTATCCATTACACTTATGGATGTGATTATTACATGAATGTAAGTATAGGACCAACAGGCACTTTTATTTGGATGAGCTCCTTTTTTATATCAATTCATTCATTGCATATATCGTTCATTGCACCTATAAATGACATGGCAGAATTGAAAAAGTTCTCTTAATGCATACATTAATCTCAAGAGTGCTCTTAATGTGTGCATTCATTTGTAGGTCCATATAAACTTGTGCATTCACACATAAAATGAGGATGCACTAATTGCATGCAAAACTTCCATGTACACACGCAAATAGGCGTAGGAATGTGATGTATTCGATGCATCATGCTTTTGTAAGGATGCTTGATTGCATGCAAACATTCATGCAGACTTAGAACGAAGCAGACATACTATATGCTCTCTTCAGATATAGGGATGATATGAAACAGCTAAATTCTCAAGCCATCATACTATCTTAACATGATAAAGATGGATGGACAATGGAATACTCCTACATAGCCCACTTGTAAAGATGATATACTAAAATCTCAATCTCCTTCTGCATCAGGGTACACTCAGCTACGGAAAGATAGGCGAATGGAGGTTTGACAAAAGGAGCTATGGCTCTGGTGCCCCGCCAAGAAACTTGCCATTACCACCACCAGGAGTGCCTGAGAGTGTGGTAATATATATCTTCAGTCTCCATCTCTTTTGCCCGAATGTACCTGAGTTCGTGCTGTACATTACATATTTCTCAGAGTCCTGCTTTCTTGGTAATTGTAGGTGACTCTAGTAAAGATGGTTAACGAAGCTACTGCAAATATCCCAAACTGGAAAGCAGGAGAGTAAACCCTTTTTTTTTTCTGTCCAGGGTATATTATGTCCACTTGAACATAAAGAGTTTTCTTCAAACCAAGGGAAAATATCAATCACTAACATGTAACGAGAATCAAAGCTTGCGAGTATTGAAAAACACAGCACAGATTAGCATTCAAATGAACAAGAAATATACACAAAAAGAGAGGGAGAGTTGAGTGGTTGATGTTACCATACTATGGACACTGTTGTACAGTCGATTTGTTCCACTTGTGTTTATTTCAAATTCCTTTTCCTCTTGGATCAATGGAATTCAATCTATACCCTGATTATTTGCAACCTGTCAAATCTGTCAGCTTCGGAAATCAGTCTCTCATGCCTGGTCTGGTCTTTCTACTGTGAAGCGAGGCCTATGCTGACAATGGGTGGAATCTCTCCACTATAAATAGTGTTCTTTGGAAGCATGCATGAGATCTTTTCTATAAATAGTGTTCTGAAGAACAGCGTGCCCTCTTTTCATTGAAAACTGGATATTTTCTTTCATGGATAGGAATTAACTGCTATTGAAGATCTTTGGTGTTCAAGGTGGCCTAAGTTCTTTGGATTAATGTCACTTGGGCTGGCATGTCATTATGTACTGTGGACATCTTCTTTCTTTAGGCTTAGAAATTGGAACGATGTTCATTCATGAGCTGATCTGTTTTCGGTTTGTGTATGTTCAATTTTCAAACAAGAACAATCATCACATTTTGTATCATGTAATGGTCTCCTGTGTTATAATAAGATTTCAGGCATCATATCATATTGAGGCCTGTTAATGATCATGTTGGTGGAAGATCATTGAAACGTGCATAAAGACTTTAAGAAATTGTCAGGTCGATAGAATCTTGTTCATGTAATTTATCTACTCTGTTTATATATACCATTGTGCGAGGCCTATTAGCGATGATGTTATTGAAAGATCATCACATATAATTTTCTCGCTTCATAGAAAATGCCAGATCTACTCATGTGACTCCTTCGAAGCTCGAAATCTGATGGAAAACTTCTGTAGTGCAAAATTCCACTTTTATATCATCAAACTTGTCTTTAGCACTCAACTATTTTGATACCAAGATATTTGCACATTCACATTTTAAACACTTTCAATAGCATTAAAGAATGTGTATGGACAATGGATTGTTAATAGTGTCTTCGCCTCCCACTTGAGGCACAAAGTGTTATACACAAAATACAGCAGATTGCAACGTCATCCCAAGCTGCAAGCTTTTCCCGGAAGTCCGGCAGCCCTTCATACACTTGGAAGTGAAAAGAACATCTATATACAGCTTCTACAACAGCTATCCTGAGTAACACAAGGTTGACAGACATTTGCCTCCTTGTAACAATAATTTGTATATAGCCAGGAATGTACATGAAAGTTAGGTTGGTACTTGCTCTGCATTTAAGCAATCGCAGATTGAAACAAAGTCACTGTTGCAATATGTCCATTCTTCATGACCTAATAAAAAATGATGAAAATACAGGAAAAACAAAAACAAGATGAAGTAAATGAAATACAAATGTATTAGAGAAGAAATGACATATTTATCAGTTTTCAAATGGGCAAAAATGACACATGAGACCAGGAAATGGTATCTCAGATAACAGAAGTGAATTGTAATTTATGGAAAAATACTAGGCCCCACAACTTGGGTATTACAGATACTGGTATTATGCTATTTTTTCTGATAGAATTTACCATTAAATATGTATGTAATGTATACAGAACATAACATACCTCAAGCGCAATATTTCGATAACTATAAACAAAAGTTGGTCCAAAGGGGTTGCTAACAGAACCCTGCGTCTGTATTGCGGCTCTGCCACCATCACCAAGTAGCTCCTAAATCAGGAATATATCATCTTGATCAATATAAAAAATATGCATGAAGATAATCAGTTCTTAGGATTGGGCAATGTATACACTTTTATTAGGAGATTTATGCTAAGGCTTTCAATTCTATCCTATGGTAAAGGTCTTTTTCTTTACCTTCACTTTGGTCCACTTTGTTTCAGCCAATATAATATTTGAAGAGGCTTCCCCATCATCCGCTGATAGAAAAATTACATATCATAATTATATGTTTCATTGAGAACCATATCTTCATGCAGTATATAATGTATAAAAAGCAAAGTTTCCCAACAGACATCAAATCTGGTCCATTGTAAAATAAATATAAATTGAAATCAAGGTATTGAGCTTACAGTGTAGACAGTGGATGATAAAGTTGCACTTGATGTAAGAGTTAAAATCTGTATGACCAGGAAAATTTGTATGCAGAATAAACTTCTTGATCCGATTGGTCTATAGTAAAAACATAAATCACGGAGTTGGATTCGATAAGCAAATGAAAACGAATCAAAATTAATAAATTCAGCAAACCTGTCCATCAAACAAGATATCAATCCCCCGTGTAAAGTAATTATAAAAATAGTCGCCACATAACGCTGTCCTTGGTTTTGAATCAGAAGCTGAATGTATAACCATGGGATCTACCTATTAAAGTTCAATCAAGCACATGTAAGATCAAGGAAACTCAAAGATCTGAACAAATTCTGGAACTTCATCATACCTGTTTTTTATGTATACCACAAGGCCTACCAAGAAGTGCCCAGACATCCTACAATTTGGCACAGAAAACATAATTCACACTATTCAACAACTAAGATTATAACTTGCCAGTAACTCAAACTCAACTTGGGTTTCTCATTGATACTTATCTGTTTAGCACTATTTATTCATACATATTTTGTGCCTAATTATCTGTTTCCAGAGAAACTCCACAAACTCAAGATCATCAACTGCCTATATTGGTTCTATCAGGGACACAAATTACAATACACAGAATTTCATAGACGATGAGATTAATTCCGAATATTAGCCCACAATCTTTACAATGAACAGATAATACTACAGAACATTTCTATGAATGATTTTCCAGAATTTTTCATTGGGATGACATCATTATGAAATCTTTAGGTATAACCTAACCATTGTAGGCCAAATGAATAAGTTTTCTTCAAGCACATTTATAGTTATACAATCATATCACAGTGTTACATTCAAGCAGGAACGCACCTGAGGGGATGCCCCAAAAAGTAAGTGTTGGCCACCAGTCGAAAATATGAGTTCCTCCCCAAGCTGCAAAAAAGTTGCACATTGTATGCCTCAAAATACATTGCCTTCTCAAGGATATGGAATGGAAAGTAGAAATTAAGATCAATGTTAGAGTAAGATTTACAGTGGAACAATAGATGGCATGCATAAGATTTTATTTTTGAGAAACAACATTAATTTCATATCATGTTCAGTTCGTCAGCTAGAAGTTGGAAAACCCCAGCTCAAAAGCCAGTGATTCCCATCACTGGTGTACGAATACATGAAATCCTGACCTTAACAATGGTAAACATAGATATTTGCACCAGTATCTTACATAATCTTGCGAACATTTAGTTATTTTCTCTTGTTTTACGACATTACTCCATCCATGATGCTCCATGGAGCCACCACTACTTAGTTCTGGCAACTGCATAATTTTTTTCATCAAGTTCACTGGTAATTTGGATATTCAAACAAGAGTGATCTCGCATACATTACATTATGGACACCTTGCTACAGGAAAACAAACCCAAAAGCACTTGCATCACAATCTCATTGTTGCTTCATCAGGGAGAGAGGAATAGTAATTAGATGGACTGTGATATTAGTTATAATAACATCAAGATATCAACAATAAGCAGATAGATTGTGATATTAGTTATAATAACGCCAAAATCTCAACAATAAGAGCGCCTACTGATGGAAGTATAATAAAGAAGTGAACAATATAACATGTGGAGCATTTCGGCGAAGTTCAATAGGAAAGATTTTCTTAGAAACCAACAATCTAATAGATTAGAATTGAAATTTATAAAGGATTTTCTCATTACAAAGAACATTCTAAAGGAAAGTACTGACTGAAAAAAAGAATGAGGTTATAATGCTACATACTAGTGACCGATGCCAGTACAAGAAAGCTGAGGTTTGCAGAAACTATTGCACTAATGGCATTAAATAGTGCAGAAAAATAAATCCAAGTGATATAAATAGTTGTCAATAATGATGACTAAACAAAAAGGATATGATGTCAACAAGGATCAAAAGCTTTATCCATGAGAGTATTATCGAAAGCCTTATTATATAAAACAAAATTTACGTGTACTACATTGGGAGCTCTATTTGACAAGAGAGATACAGAGCAGGAGAGAGAGAGAGAGAGACCTTCACATGTACTTCTTCAAGATAGATGCTCCCAGGGGGAAGCTGTGGTACCACAGCCTTCTTTAATGACGATCCAACTCCAACACCAATTCCACCACTCCCTGTGGAACTATCATAGATACAAACTCGTGCCATTACAGGCGTTGTGCCATCTGGGAACTCCAGAGGCAATTCAGCAGCTGTCCATAAACAAGTAATATAAGAATCACAAACAAATCAATCCTCTAATGTTACTCTGCTAGAAATTAATTAATGATTGCCTTCCTGACCTTGGAAGCTGACAGCATATTGCTCTGGTATTGGAAAAGCAAAAGATAGACCCTGGCATACATTGTAAAAAGATCAATTTTACATTTTTTATTCTATAAGTTACCTAATAGCCCAATAAAAAATAGTCTGGAATCAGAAGGTCGCTACATACAGGGTAAAAAAGGGTGTACGAACATCGTTCCATATCATATGTTCCAGGGAAAGTTGGACCAAATAAAGCGTAAACAGCTACAAACGTGGCTGCAATATTAGCACCCCTGCAAGATATAAATAAGATTGTAACTGAGACATTAAATTAGGACGAATTGGGAAGGGAAAAAAATCAAGCTCACAGACAAAATATTACCCGATCGAAGATGTTGCATAACGCATTTGGAGCCGTTGAACATCAAATACTTCTATGAGACGCAACCGCTATTCACCAATAAAGGTACGTTTATCATTTATTACAGCATTGAGTTTGGACTTTCTGATAATATGCAGAAGAGTTACAATAATAATTAGTTCTAAAAACCTGTGAGCATGGCTCGAATCGTAAATGGAACCCATGGTTGGGAAAACTGATCACCAAATCATGCAACAATGGCTCCTACATACACGTTATACCGGTATTAAGAACTGACAACGTCATAAGGTTCATCTTGTTCTTTATACACATAATACATACAGGACCACTTGCATGAAAAAAGTCTCCAAATACTGAGCATCTCAAGACTAGCTCATCACTTAGCCTAGCATCCAAAACAACCTTACTAGCTCACAAAACTGACATAACTTGTTAACTGTATTTCACCCTTACAAGTTGATCACTCACCTATATGATGCCTGCAATCAACTTAGTTATCATACAAGCGATAAAAGTTTAGCACTTTCAACAATCATACTACATAGATATGTATGCAAAACAAGCACATCTAATCAAAGCAAGAAAAATAGGGATATAATCAAAACTAATGCCCTAGTGATAAAGGGTGACGAAGGAATTAGCATGAAACAGTTCTTGGTTTATTCACATTCATATAGTCAGAGAAATGTGAAGATATGTTCCACAGATATTCTCCTATTTCATCGTAAGGATTTCAATGACTGAATATGAATAAAAAATACAACTTGGAGAAAAAATCGATGACATTTACGGACCGCTACATGTACTATAAAGAAGACGTTTTGAAAGAATAATACATTTCGAATCAAAGGAACACTCAATGAATTGAGACACTAAGTGCAACAATCACATTGCACATTTTATTTGCTCGCTATATTAGAAACAACTAGAAACTAACATCATAACATACGGCATCAAATGAAAGTGGTCCTTTGATTCCGGGGAAGATTAAATAATTTGTACAGTAACAAGATCAATGTAACTACAGCATACACTCAGAATAACATACTGCTGCAGAAGAATTAAACCACTCCATATGACAAAAATTGAGCAGATTGTCTCCTTCAACGAATGATCAATAAAAAATTACAGCATCCCCCTTGGTTTATAGAATTAATTCCACATACAACGATGGAAAAAACATATTTTGCATTCTTAGAAAGCTGACAGATTCCGATTGACAGTGCAATCGCGGAAAAGAAAGAAATGAGCGGCACACGGAGAGAACGAGCAAGCAGATAAGATCGGACGCACACCTCGTCGTGATATTTCACTTGCACTTCATCAAAAGTGTTGAGGTGTTGGTCGACGTGAGCAAACGCATCGCAGACGGGCATTCCTGTACGAATCGGGAATGGGAGAGAGGGAGTGAGCGAGTGTGTGTGAGAGAGTGAGAGAGATGCAGGAGGAAAGGAGAGTGAGTGTAAGACGGAAGCAGATGGAGAGGCGAGGAGGAGGGAGAAGAAGAAGAAGAAGAAGGAGACAGGGAAACGAAGAAAATGGAAACGGGAGAATGTTTCCGGAGAGCTTACCGAGAACGAAAGGGCCGAGGCCTGCTCCCGGTCTCAAGTCTAGGGTTAGGGTTCCCATGGAAAAACACAGGCGCAGAGAAAGCAGAAAACGAAGACGAAGACGAAGACGATCAGAAACTGGCAGTACATAATTTCATAATTTGGTTTTGCTAATAAAACCCGAAAATACGTTGTGTTTTCTTCATCTATTTGTACATCAAAGTAAAATTCTCGCAATGAAATCATGACGTTAAGATTAAGTTATGTTTTCGCAGATGGAGTATTCGATCGATGAATCGATGATTAATAACTACTTAAGTGATCGTATAATTAAGGAGCCAAAGCATCGGATCAATTGGGTTGTAATTTTATCGGCGCTGCATCGATTTTGCTACTCATTTGTGGATTGATCGATCGATCGATTTGTTTTATGGCCTGATTATTTACTTAATCTCATCGATCGAGTTATTACTTCATTGATTTATTGATGGCGGGCTTCGAATGGTAATTTATGAAGGGTGTCATACCATAATCAGTTCCAACATCAAATCATAATTTCAGACAATTATGAATAAATCTATAAATTAATGATTCAATTGATCACATAGTATTTAGCCAAACCATCAAATTAAACCGTTCTCATTTTATCGACATTGTGTTGATTATGCTATTTATTTATTGGCCGATCTGATCTGTTTTATGGTCTGATTAATTGATTAATCTGATCAATCAATCTATTACTTCATTGATTTACTGACAATCGATTTTGGACAATAATTTTCAAAGGGCATCCAAAATGTAATTATTTCTTGCATCAAATCATAATTTCATTCAATTATGGACGTTTATTAGTAGTTTTCCTTGTTGAATGTCAAAGCTAAACGTGACGTAAAGATCGAAGCTTGTGGAATTGCATTAACACCTAGTTGTACGTATTACAAATAAACACAATAAGGCAAACATATAGGTAATGTGTTGCTTATCAAATCAATCCAATGTTAGCAACAATATTCCCAAATCTGAACTGTCTAGTATTTCTAAGTGGATCTCAAGCCTAATCTCAAGCCTTTAATTGATCAGCCGATATATCTCAAAGCCATTTGTCTATTCGAGATGTTGCAAATATCAGCTCATTGGATGTCTTTGACTTTGTTTAAAGTTTTTATATCGATGCTCTTTGCAAACTCATCGAGGATGATTTGCTGAATCCATTCATGAGCTGCCTTGTCCCTTTGCGGTCTCATAAGGCGAGTCTACCAAATTACCACAGCATCTCCTTAAATCTCGAAATACACCAAAGAATCAGAAATCTAGATGTCAAACTTCTACTGCATGAAAATTATCCACCTTTGGGTGCTATATATATTTTGTATATGCTAAACCATGATTACTAATTTTGCTGGAGACGATTCACATCATCCTCTCATAAGGTCTTCTTTGTATATAGACAAAAATGCTCATCTCGCATACAAATACCTTGATCGGATGTAAATACAGGAAAAACTCATCCAAATGTTGTAAGTAAGAAAGATTTGACAATTGTTGCTATATTTCCTCAAATATTATACACATAATTCTACAAATTTCTTCAGGAATGAATAAAAAAATTTGGACAGTTAGATTAATGCTACATATAGTTAGTTATATATCCTTTCTGTCTACATACTTGAAACATTCCAAAATCTCTTCATGCAATCTCCTCAAAATCGAGATCCTGAAAGCATGGGAAGGTTTGCCTTAATGTCTTCAATAAACCTTCTGTAATAAAATTTCGGATTCAATGGCTTTGGAATGATAGAAGATCTCTGCGGCTACATTGAATCGAGGACAAGAATTTTGTGTCTTTGGTGGACTGCTCCTATGAGTACCGCATAAAATTCAGCAATAGCTTCCTATGAGATATATAATCTTCTTTGCTGGAAGGAGGGCTGAACAAGCAAGCTACTCTCACACCTGTCACATAAGAAAATATGATTAACTTCTAATAGAGAAAGTACTTGAAAGTCCAGAATGACATTACAAAGCTCTCTGTCAAAGCATACAAGACTAAGAAACCAACTGCCCCGTAACGTATACATCCTATGTCACCACTATTTCACTGAGTGTATGTATGTTCAAAAGGGAAACACAACTTCTTGAGCAAGCACCAACAGGGGGGATTGATGATGGATCTAAATCAACTATTCCATCTTTCACACTAATAGCATCAAATATCCATTCTCTCGTTAAGATAACATTATTTTCAAACAACTAATGCCGGTTCTATGTTCTTATCAGCACCAAAACAGCAGGGTTAAAGTAAATTACTGAGTTTTACTAGAACTGTATGGGAAACTGATGGTACCTGGTGAGGAGAGACCAAACACTTTCTGAAGGCTAAAACAGCTGTTTTGGAGACAGGCTACAGCCATTCAATTGTGCATTTACTCTCAATGATCTTTAGACAGCTCAGTGGTATGTATCTCCTCAAATCTTTGTCCAAACCAAGATATTTCAAGATATGGCAACTATTCACTATTGCTTCCACGTCCTCTCTTAGAATATTCGGACAAGCAGAAAGAGTTACAGCTTGAACACTTGCAAACCCTTGTAGTGATGTTCCTGTGATCTGATCACATCCTGAGAGTACCAGCTCTTTGAGATCAGAACAACCAGATCTGATTGCAAGTATGGACAAATCCGAAACATTTGGAAGCCATGAAAGGTTTAAACTTTGTAGATTTTTCGATGATGCTAGTGATGCAACTCCTTTATCTGTGATAGTTGCACCACATTTAGCAAGAGAAAGGTCTCGCAAGGCCACCATTTGTGGCAGAAGGCCTATTCCTTCGTCCGTTATGCGACAACATTCACATAAATCTAGAGTCTTGAGAGTTGATGACGTCTTCCCTTGAGCGAGAAAGTGTATTCCGACATTGTTGACCATCTTACAGCCATCTAAAATCAATGTCTCTAGACAGTTTGCATTGGATATTGCCACAAGCGCGAGATTGGTGATCCTTTCACATCCTGAGAGATCGAGATGAGAGAGAGAAAGACATCCACGTACCAGGGAAGAAATACCCCGATCCCCTACATTGATCCTCCACCTTAGATTCACTCGCTGGAGATTCTTGCACGCTGCAGCAATGGCCGAGATTCCTTCGTCCCCGATCCCCTCATACTTCTCATAATCCTCTGTGAAGTTAAGGTCGACAAGGTCGCGTGACTTCGATATCCCAAAGTTTAGGGTTTGCAGGGATGAGCAAGTGCGGGAGATGAAGGAGAGGTGTGCGTCTGAGAGGCCGCTTCCTGCTTCTAATGAGAGAAGACGAGGGAAGCGATGGAGAAAGCTCGTGAGGAGCGACGGGTCCAAGATCCGAAGCTCCGCTCTTGTCCTCCCCTCGGCGAGGAGCCACCGCCGGCAGACCTGTGCGCAGGATTTCCTGTCGACGCGGCCTCTGATTCTGCGCAGGATGAGGAAGAGCTCGTCGTCGCTGAGGCGATCCATGGAGGACGCGACGGTTTAGGGTTTCCTGGCCATGGAGAAGGAACGCTCCTTCTCAAGGCGTCCCAAATGTGCAATGCATGTATGATGCATGTATGCATGCATGCAGTCAAGCATGTATGTGACGGTCGTGCACACATATGCATGCATGTCGGATGCGGATGAATGAATGTGCATGTACATGCACATCCGTCATGCATGCATGTCACGTATGGATGGATGAATGTACATGTGCATGCACATCCGTCATGCATGCATGTCAGGTATGGATGAATGAATGCGCATGTGCATGCACATCGGTCATGCATGCATGTCGGGTATGGATGGATGAATGAATGTGCATGTGCATGCACATCGGTCATGCATGCATGTCGGGTATGGATGAATGAATGTGCATGTGCATGCACATCAGTCATGCATGCATGTCGGGTATGGATGAATGAATGTACATGTGCATGCACATCGATCATGCATGCATGTCAGGTATGGATGAATGAATGTACATGTGCAGTCGTGCATGCGTGTCAGATATGAATGAATGAATGTACATGTCCATGCACATCGGTCATGCATGCATGTTAGATATGGATGAATGAATGTGCATGTGCATGCACATCGGTCATGCATGCATGTCAGACATGGATGAATGAATGTACATGTGCATGCACATCGGCCATGCATGGATGCATGCATTGAACGTATCTGCATCGTGCTATGCAAAACGAGAAGAAACTTGGTCTGTGCAACACGCAGGTCTGGTTGCACGAAAAACAAATGCAGATGTATGAATGCAGGGGATACGTGATGATCAATCATGTGCCCTTTTTGCATCCCAGATGTCCGTTGATGTGGACCTCCAACCATGTATGCACGTATGCATGCATGCATACATGGATGAGCTGTGTATAAGCTATGTGCAGGCGTTTCGCCTCAGCTAACACACTTTTTTCTTTTTCCAAACTAATATCCTTCCATTAGTTAGTCCAAATTTACATAGCACAAATTATCGGACAAACTAAAGTAGATTTTGGTCAGACTATTTCTCGTCAATACTCGGACTTGTCTATGTGATTGGAGGTGTGAAGTTCCAAATTGGTGACTCACCTCGGCTAACACACTTAACATGAACTGCTAAGCATCGACAATCGGTCGGTTGGTCAATGGATGTCGATTGCAATGGACTTGCTGATGTTGTTTTTCCGATCCAACCACACATACGCATCTTGTATGCCCCTCGTAAAACTCGACATACTCACCGAGAAGCTTTTGGGCAGGGCGCATGTATGTGGTGATCGATCGATTCATGCGTTTGTTTATTTCTTTTGGTTTCGGCCGTTTCGGTTGCATCCCTGCTCTCGTTCGTTCCAGTTACTTCGATGATGACGAAAATGATGCCAGAACTGTTTCATGACTCGGATCAAAATCAAACATAATCAGTCAAATCCAGAGGGCATGTTAGCAAATCAAAGAGAACCGGTTTAGGGTTTAAGGTGTAAGGTTGATGACGCGGTTTAGGGTTTAGGGTGTAAGGTTGATGACGCTGTTTAGGGTTTAGGGTGTAAGGTTGAGGACGCGGTTTAGGGTTCAGGGTTTAAGGTCGATGACGCGGTTTAGGGTTTAGGGTTTAGGGTTTAGGGTTGATGACGCGGGTTAGGGTGTATTCGCAAGTTGAACTGTGCGTCTGTCGGAGACGTCGGAGGAAACGGCAGGCGAAACGTTTCCTCTCCACGGATCCAGTCGACGGCAGGCGATACCCTGTCGGATCGGAAGGGGACGGCAATCAATCACATTCTCTTGATCAGGATCAGGATCAGGATCAGGATCAGAATCAGAATCAGGATCAGGATCAGAATCAGAATCAGAATCAGAACCAGAATCAGAAGAAGAAGTAGAAGAAGTAGACGAAGAAGAGAGAAGAAGGATTGTCGGAGGAGCTTACCCCATCTGTTCCCGGAATTTCTGCAGATAGAACCGAAGCGGGGACATCCGACCAGTGAACCATCAGCGACTTCATCTCCATAGCTTCAGCAGCCACCGGCGCGTGCCGGAGACGCGTCCCTTTTATTGCGCGAATTTCGTCAGGGAGTTATCAAATCGATTGATTGATTGGCCGGCGCCGACTTCATCTTCGTATTCATTAGACTCCATCTTCATTTCAATTTTCATCTTCGTATTCATGAGACTCGATCTTCATTTCAATCTTCGTCGTCTTGATCCCAGTCAACATCGCTATCGTTTCATTTTTGGAATCATTGTAGACAGATTCTGTGAGATCTTCAGAGATTTCATCGTCATCATCATCTTCTTCTTCTTTCAAATATCAACCTCCACACTCGCGGCTCCAGCAAAGGTGAATGTAGTCTTTTCTTTCACAGTTTAATAATTTGTCCATCAGCACGTTTGTTCTTTTACATTTAAAACAAGCTCGTCCATTCATGATTCCATGGCATTTCTGGAGGAAAATCAGAAACCTTGCAGAGAATTGGTGCACTTATATTTGCCAAGTTGTAATCGGATTGCTTTTCTGCCATCAGTCGTGTCTACCATTCTAGTTTGGTCTGTTTGCACGTGAAAGTGCTGTCAGATGAGGTCACATTCATGATAAAGATTTGACCTTATTTTATTATCCCTGCTGTAATCTCTTCCCATTACGGTGCTCATTTTGCAGATTACAGTGTTAGGTTCTCAGGTTTCTGTTTGCATATTGGAAACCTTTTTATACTTACGTCCTTCTGCAGAAGTCGGAAGTCTTTTTGTGTTCATGGCATTGTAAATGCAGAATTCATAGTACATGGTGTGTTTTCTCGTTCTTTTGCAGTCGGATACATTTCTGTTGAAGCTCTCTTTGTCCTTCTCTGCTAACAGTATAAAGTTATTTGTTGCAGCAGAAAGATTCTCTTTGATAGGTACATTCTCTGTTCAAAACTTGCACACATCGTCTTTGTCATTCATTCTTCCATTGCAAGCAGAAATCGCTGTAAATTTGAGTTCTTTGCCTCCGATTGGTTCTGATATTTCTCATACTCTGAAAAGCTCTCTGACTTTGTCTGCATAATAGTTATGGTGTTTCTGCGTGCGTATTGAAAATGTTTAATCGTTGTCTTGTCTAGAAAATCTGCTTCACATGTTAACTTTCCTTCCTATAGCAATTTACAAGAAGATTGTTTTTTTTTTCCAATAAGTGACCAAATTTTCCGATACCATTACTTTGCTTGATTTTAGACTTTAATACAGTTTTAGGTTCTTAACCTAACTGTGGTAGATATCATCTGGCATTTTTCCATAGCTTTATCTGTGTATACTTCTTTTTGATGAAAGCCTCCAGTTAATAATGTATTTAGTTCTTTTCAACTGAAGTATCTGTGACTGGCAGCATGCTTTGCAATGGGCGAGTCTGATCAAGCGGATGGTAATCCGTCCCAATGGCTTGGTCACCTTGCTCAACATGATAGTCGCTACAAAAGTTGCACACTTATATCAGGAACTGTAGTATATGTAGGTAAGAGGACATCAATGTTATGCCTGCCTTATTGCTCCTAGTGCCACACAACTGCAACATGGAATCTCCTCTTTTCTTCCTAATATAGAAAGTGTAATTAGATTATACTTTTGATTCACTTTCCTACCTATAATAACTCTTTCTTCTTCCATAATGGAGGCGATTTTGTCTACATTCCGTCAGGAGCTGGTCCCTCCCAGGAAGAGCTTATAGCAAGAATTGAATTTTTTTTTGAGTCAGATGCAGGGGAACAATCTGTCCAAGTCCGACGGTATTATTTCCTGAAATGGCCACTTAACACCTATGAGATTTCATGAACCCTCGAGAAATAACTATTTATAATATAATTATTTGCTGATATTGCAATTTTCAGGTTCTACAGGCCAATAGATCTTCAACATGATCCACCTTCAGTTCCAATGGAAAATGAAGTTTATCGTATCCTTAAAGAGTTGACTCGCATTTTTCAGAATATGATATATATCTATATCTAATCTAGCTGGCTATCAATCAATAAATCAATCAACCTGTCTATGGTTTATGAGTCAGAACGATGTGAATCCTTGATGCAGAATGCGTAAGAGACGAACTACTTCAACTCCCAGCTAGTTCAATATGTTATTGGCCATTGTAAAGTTGTTCCATATTTGAGAAATGAGAATATCAGGCACCGTCTCATTTTCTATCTTGTACCTTCTTTGCGTTAGTTGCTCTGTTTTGGAACGTGCTGATTAAAAGCATGAACTTTTGCAAGAGCCAAAGTCGATCCATGCTTTTATCTCATATTATTTTATCACAACCAATTGACATGCACTTCCATCATTGTTGCATTTCGTTTGATAGTTTGGCCAAAATTAATATATGTTTTTATGCCACCCTGACCATTTGAATGCAGAATTTCCATTGATTGCTGATAGTTTTGCCAAGTTTGATCCATGCTTCAACTCATATTTCTTTACTCTGACTATTTGCATGCCGATCCCTTCCATCGATTGCTGTATTTCATTTGATAGTTTTGAGAAAATTGAGCCATGTTTTATATCAGATTTCCTTATAGGACCATTTGACCTGCACATCTCCATTGATTGCTGCATTTTATTCCACAATTTTGCCATATTCAATCCATATTTAGTCTCATATTTTCTTGCCCTCACCATTTGATCTGCAGACTTTCCATCGATTGCTGTGTTTCATCCAATAGTTTTACCAAAATGATCCATGTTGTATCTCATATTCTTTCACCTGACCATTTTGACACGTAGACTTCCATAGATTGATGCATTTTATTTGATAGTTTTTTAATCTTGAACATTTGACATGTACCCATCGTGGATTGCTGCATTTAATTTGATAGATGAACAGAGCCTCCTTGATTGCTCAAGTGAATCTCTTCTGATCTTCATATTTCTTAATGAGGCTAGTGTGAACTAATATACAGCATGCTGTCAATTACTGCATTTAATTTGATAGATGAACAGAGCTTCCTTGATTGCTCACGTGAATCTCTTCTGGTCTTCATATTTCTTAACGACGCTAGTGTGAACTAATATACAGAATGCTGTCAATTGCTGCATTCAGTTGATAGCTTATTTACCCTGACCATCTGACGTTCATGCATTTTGTTTCACAGTTTTTCAGAGCTTCCATCAATTTCTCACATGAATCTTTTTCATTGTCTTAATATTTTCAATTTCACATTTCCTTTGTTACAAGGAGGAAAGCATGTATACAATTTGGCAGGTTTATCAGCAGCACCATCGAAACGTACATCTGTAGATATTCATATTCTGCAGAGACCGGTGTATTTACAGGTGTGTTACCAGAGCATTTTGGTGACAACACCTACCTTGCCCTTCTTTTCTTCAGCGTGTAGGAATTCATTTACTTCTATTTGCAGATTATTCACATCATCTACTGACCAACAACTTAGGAGATGTTAATTGCAAAGCAGCCACAGAAGACGGGAAAGACTCTGCCAATGTATTAACATGAAGTCCCTACGGTCTGGCTAATTCAGATATTTCTTTAAAATCTTCGTGTGACTTTGCTTTGTTCCACTGTAGATGCATCTGAAATTTGAAGAGGGGATGTCATCAGAAAGTGCATCATTACATTGGCAAGCTAAAACCCTGATGGTAAGTTGAAAAGAATTTTTATTAATCGTCATTCAGATGATGGAAAATGAATAGGACTGTATTTAACGACAAAGATCTACAGAGATCGAAAGAGGCATTTACAGAATGGCAGAATAGACATGAAGGCTTGACAGATGAGAGTGACTGGAAGGGAAACAGGCATGCTGCTAGGTCAAATAAGGTAGTGTGTTCTTGTCAATTATCCTTGCATGACTATATGCATGAATAACATCTCCTTCACTCGCAGATTGTACAGTATATCAAGAATTTTGAGGCCAAGACATATGCAAAAGCAAATACTACACCTAAAACCTCAGCTTCACAATGCAAGAAGCTAAAGAGAAAACGAGCACCTATTATAATGGAATTGTCAGAACAGAAACCGAGGGCTTCTGGAGAAGGTACATATATGATATATAACGATACCCTGGGTGTCTCACAAAACTGCATTAAATGAGTGGAAATCTTGTAGGAATCTTTAGGCATGGATTTGCTTATGAGATAGATCAACAAAACCTGCCTGCTAATGCGCCACCAGATTTGAAGACTGTTCGCAAAGCCATTGTAAAGCTTCTCTTATTCCCTATTATACAGTTGATATACATGCATATATCAGCTATTTCACCACAATGATATTCCAAGGGAACGCATTTCTTGCTGCTTATCCGCATCTGGTTACATGTTTTGAATACTTACACATAATGTACTAGCAGATTACCGATACAACAAAAGAATATGTCACCATCAGGTTTCCTAGCATTTTATCCTTGAAAAACTGTTTTGGAGATTCTGGAAAGACATGCAAAGAAAAGTCAAGGACAAGATGCCTTTTAAGTCAGGCAACAGTTTCTAAGGCAAAACCTGAATTAGATAAAGACTTTCTCATGACATGGGAAACAGCAAAAGAAGTGCTCAGAGATCCGATCCCTTCAGCAGATTATCTCCAGAAAGCCCATTGCAAAGCATTTTGGCTACATTTGAATATGAACATGGATAGAGAGAGTCCAGCCATAGGTCTGGACAGGGGACAAACAAAATGCGACAATGATGACGACAGTGAACAGCATTTGTCATCTACAATTGACAAACATTCAAAGAAAAAAAATTTACATTCACAACCTCAACCTTCAGCTCAAACCTATAATAACAAAAAGACCAAGGTTGATGATGCCTTGAATACAAGGAGGATTAATAAATGCTTTGATTCAGGTCAGATCTTAAGGCATCAAGATCATGAGAATAAGGAAAGCAAGAAAGAAGAAACTGAGGATTCTGCTGCTCACACTTTGGTTGCTGCAAACTCTTCACTTGGGACTTGTAACCGCTACAACATGCTTAGAAAATGCACAGAGAAGCCCACACTTCATAAGTCATCAGAGAAAGACCATGGCATAATAAGATGGGGAGTTAAAAAGAAAGCCACTTCTCAACACAGATATCGAGGAAATGGTTTGGATCTCCAAGTAAACTCACATGATGCCAAGAAAGCATATGAACAAAACCAAGTTAAATCATCAAAATGGAACCATCATGCTTTAATAAAAGAAGCACCATCAGGTACTAAAAAAGGAAGCATCCTAAAAGTTCCAAAGGAGATGCAATGCAGGTGGTCTTGTGAAAGGTTGATACATTACAGATGCTCTGTCAAATCAACATTAGAGCATCTCTTAAGTTGCAAAATAGGGGAAGCACAATGAGGGTTAATAGAATGCCTTTTTACAGGTACAAAGCTGCTCAGCTTAAGCTCTTACAAATTATGCACGACA
Source organism: Azolla pinnata (assembly GCA_037176905.1). Classification (NCBI taxonomy): domain Eukaryota; kingdom Viridiplantae; phylum Streptophyta; class Polypodiopsida; order Salviniales; family Salviniaceae; genus Azolla; species Azolla pinnata. Next base: position 73,715 of record JBBBWG010016334.1, read on the forward strand.
AAGGTGCGATTCCTGGAAAGCCGCTTTTGAGGCCCGCACTACGAGAAGAAGCTAGAAAGCATATTGGTGATACAGGGCTTCTTGATCATCTCTTGAAACACATGACTAACACTGTGATAAATAATGGTCAACGATTTCGTCGCCGACACAATTCTGAAGGTGCAATGGAATATTGGCTAGAAGATGCTAGACTGTTGGATATAAGGAAGCAAGCAGGACTTGAACCGTATTGGGTACCGCCTTCTGGATGGAAAATTGGCGATGCTATAACAGAAAATCAGAATGGGCAAACATCGTCTCTTCAACTCGTTGAACTAAAGCAGATCAAAGAGGATGTAGAGTCCATGAAAAGGTAAGCCATTTCAATAAGGTATCTCGAGACTCTTATTGGCAATGAAAATTTAAAATCGATACTGACATTCTCATGGAGATTATTCAGGCAAATTGAGTTGTTATGTGCACAAATGGAAGCCTATGTTTCTGAAGCTGTAGGGTATCGACCTTGGCAAAAGTTTGAGAGCGATGTAAGGAAACATGCACAGGTATAATATTGCGCCATCAGAATTCATGGTATGAACTTGCACATGGTGCAATGACAGAGGTTTTACTTTCAGGAAATGAAGGTGGAGCTACAGGAACTTAGAGAGTTGGTTGAACTTAATAGAAATTTATCTCAGAGATCACTAAGACATTGGATCCCTCTACAAACATTATGAATAACTTACCCAATATACCTGAATTATTTTGGCTCTTAGATTCGAAAATAGATGGTAAATATGCTAATTCAGTCAGATATTTGGAGATAACCTACAAGGATTTCTTATATTCGAAATCAGATAATTTTAGGAAAACCATGTAATCATTCTATTCATCAACCACGCAGCTTTGATTTGCATACTTTGAGTAAGCTTAATCCCTTCTTGTTAAAATGCTAAATTTTGCAAAGAGAACCCATCTTTTTCTCGTCGATTTTGTCATCCAAAAAGATCAAGCTAAGATTTTTACTCTAACGTATCATTAGTAACAAATAAAAGGATAAGCTTGCTTCCGCAGAAGGATGCACGATTTAGACATGAAAGTTCATGGTCACAATGTGCACAATGAATTAACCAATCAATAGTTATCAACGCCCAAATGAGTGAATTCATGACTAGAACCAGAATATCATGATTATTACACAGAGTAACAAGGTTTTAGAAATCCTGAAGCACGATTCTTGCTTATGCAGGTAAACAAAGAAAATGAGCAGAATATAAATGAGAGCTGCAATGATCCTATAGCACTGTGAGGAAATTCTTCGCCAGAGTCGTGTTATTAAATGATAAAGATTTAACAGAATTTTAGGTTAATGCATTATATGCTGAAACCACGAGGTGTCATAAAATTCTAATGATCCATTGTTTGCAGTGCATGTGAGCTCATGAAGGTAGGGAGACATAGCACAATCAACAATATCGAGGTAAAATGTTATTAGCAAATAAACATGGAATCTATTCAGAAACGTTTTGTCATCTAGAAAAGGATATTTCATGAAAAGAAGCAGTGGTAAATTAATTCATTATTGTCGCCTGGCTATAACTCAAGCATATGCACCTAGAATGTTACATGAACAGGTACATAATTTTCTGCCTGGGTATCTTAATCTGTAACGATGATAGGATGTTTTAGTACGAGATTACACTTGATTCTCAGATAAAGGATATTCTTCCACAGAATACTAACGCAAGAATTTGTACACCTGGTACACTAAAAATAGTTATGGTTTCTTTTATTCAAAGCTAGTGCTTGCTTTTTGCTGATAGCAGATTGTGGTTGCACCAAGACAAACGTAGACCTTCGACGAGATTTTGAATTTCATAAGTCATACGACATCAAATTTACATGAGATAATGGCTAAAATCTCCTAAGAAAACTCCTAACGATTTGTGAATAGAAGAAGTTGTGTGTAAAAGAACATATGAGGAAATATTGGAGAGCAATCTTTTAAATGAGCAAAAACAAAACTCGTCTAACCTTCATGATATGTGCAAATATTGACACAGGAAGCTGGTAGAAACAAGGAATACTCGCTAGGTGCATGCCCATATTGCGAGGGAACACAAGATGAAGCCATGCATGAGGTATGTACTTGCTAACACCATGATCGAATTTGATACTCCAAAAAAGCTCCTGTGTGTATCTGCACACATGGACAGTTGGCATCACTTTGAAGCTTCTTATTAGTAAGAGCATGTATTGAAATAGAAGAAAAAGTAACGAATGCCTACTGGAGGCCTTGATCCATGGGATATGGACACCTTTTTACGTTAGAGACCGGTTTTGATCTATGGGACGAACCTGAACAAAGAGTATGTAGTTCTTTGATGGTCGCCATGGAGGTTCAACAGGTAATATACACCGCTTTCATGAGGATTGCCAAAGAGAAGTAGCCTGTTGGCTATTTCCAGTGGGAAGATGTGGTGGTCTAGGTAGTTACAGGGTGGCTTTTAGCTAGTTTCAGTGCTGGAAGTGGTAGGTGAAATATGATTTGGTCGAGGTAGAGAATACTTGGCGTACTAAGCCCACAATCGCAAAGGAAAAAAAGAAGGGATAGAAAATGATAAATGGTTTGGGAAAATCAGTTCACGAGACATGACATAATTTCAAATACAATGGTCTGCATAAGGCCCATGGTACAATGATACTCGTTGAATGACTAGACGTGTTTTTGAAAGTAGAAATGTTTTTGAAATATGTGTAGCAGGAAGATGTCTTGCCGGACACCTCAAGGTATGATGATTTACAGGAAGCAGAGAAAGAGGATGAGAATTTTGCAAGCAAAGCCAAGAGACATCAAGCAACCGTGGCAGCGAGAGGTAGCAAGAGAACATCGGACAATATCAGCTTCTTCTACCAGGCAGCACATCGTTCTTGTCTAATGAGTATGGAAAATGAAGGCAAGATGCATTGCGATGACGGGCTCTTGGACCTCAACACTAGTCCTGCACAGAAAGAGGTAATTTCTGGTGCTGGCAAACAGGTAAGTAAGACAAACAAGAGAAGGTTGTTAGCGTCGCACGAACATGAACTTGACAAATATGAAATATTATTATGACTACAGCCATGCGACTTGATCATCAGCCTTGGAGATCGGATGGTGTGTTCAGGGCCTCAGGCTGTGAAACATCCTCAGATCGAGAGACCGCTAAATGTCAAACTGGAAATAGCGAAGGAGAGCTCGTAATGTATCTTTTGGACAGTGATGTGGAGAGAGCATAGATCAGTTTTACCTACCGTGAAAAGCTCCGCTTGCAGTTAGATTCTCTGGACTTATCATTTCATGACCAATTGTTCAACATTAGCCACCACTCAAAATAACTACCCATGGGAAGAAAGAGGGTCAGCAGAAAACCTGGCCACAATTCTACCTTGAGAATCCAGTTTAGCATAGAATGAGAGCAAGAGATTTTCTCCATGCCCACCAGTAGCCCAAGGTTTTGTTCTTGTTTCCAATTTTGACACACTGCATCATTGTCATCATCATCATCATCCCCTTCTTTTGTGTTACTGCTCCCTCTTATTTCCCATCTTTGAAATTTGCACTGCTGGATACTGTGAGAACCATCATCATCATCATCCCGTTCTTTCAAGTTACAACAGCGCTTTGATCAAATCGGCCTCTTATTTCCATCTTTGGATGTTCATTTTGCATCGCTGGAATGAATGCATATATACTCTGCGCATCATTATCCCCTGCTTTCACTCACTAATTGCTAGATGCCATGGAAAGAGAACAGAATCTTTTGCTCGAGATCTGTTTGTCGTTTCTCACTAAAACACCACTAATGCTTGAAACCCTCTCTTGCCTTGGGTTTGTGAACCCACTAACTACTCTGCATTGTTTCATAATGCAACGCAAAGCAGACATATAGCAGCTAACATGCTGATGCAACTCACTTCCCGGCACACATTCTTTCAC
>JBBBWG010016335.1:0-16100 GCA_037176905.1 Azolla pinnata
TGTGCTCTTTCCACACACAAGGGCCACCTAACTTGTGTGCCCTAACTTGTGTGCCCATTCCACACACACACACACACACCCACACACACACTCACACTCACACACAATACAAACTATGGTGTGCATACATGTGGCTAGAACACTAAACAGCCAAAGTACGTGCAATCGCCTTATATTCTTTGAACGAATCTGGGAATATCATATACGCCATGGAATACATCATTTTGGATCCAAATTGGTTCTGCAACGATATCTTGGAAAGCCCTAAACCAGTTCGACTCTATGTGGGTGTCGAAGTCTCAAAGCAAGGCTCGGAAGCTGTCGGCCCATGCTTGCACAAGGCTCGAATATTCAGCACAATTCCGGAGTCCATCACTGCGAGTTGAAGTACAGCTTCACTCTTGGATTTGTCGTCTTAGGCCAAATTACGAGAGATTAAGATGCCTGCTCATTCCAATGGCTGATCAGTGGGAAGCTGATCAGATCCTCAATGTGATTAGATTATGCAACATGATCTTGCAGATTGTCAGCAATGACTAGATTCTCTGTGTTGCATGGTTTTAAGCACCATTTCAAATGAGTAGCTGATGAATGTGGCGCAGATTCAGCAACTTGTGGATCAAATTCTGATCAGGAAAAGTGACGAGGGCGACGATGCATGGCGCAACAAATAATGGTCGGTGACGAGCTCTCTGATTATGGACTGCTCAAATTTGTCCATAGATTGTTGGGCATCAGGAAGTAGGACGTAGCTCTCTCCCGTTGTTGCTGAAAATGATCATCAACATTGTGGGCACTCTTTGATCACATTCTGCATTAATCACATTCATAATGGTAAAGGCCGCTCCTCCTCCTCCTCCTCCTCCTGCTGCTGCTGCTGCTGCCGGCGGTGATGATGATGATGATGATGATGATGATGATGATGATGATGATGACGATATTCTTGGAGCTGCAATCTTCCTTAGGTTGTCGGATGATAAAATCAGAGAAGCGTGTGAGAAATCGAGAGCAGCGGTGAATACATGGATTCATGCGGCTGCACAGCCCACCTGCGCCGGCCCCACCATAAGTAGACACCATCATCATCATCATCTGAAACCTGCTCCATCGCAATACATCAGCTCATTCTACGATATATCCACTCATTGAAGGCGTTGACTTTGAAAAACTACTAGCCATACCTGGACTTTTGTCTACATAAGTAAACTGATAATAGGCACCGGCTGAGGCACACATGAGTCTTAATCATCTTTGTTTCATAGCTACACAGTATAGTCAAGTTCGGTTGCTATCGCACCACTGGCATCTATCTATCTATTGGATCGAGGTTTCCATCAGTGGAAAGGTTATTCTTATATGGCCATTGCTTTCGGAAATCAGCACTCCAACATTACCGATCATTTTTGTCGGATGCTTTTTGACCTTCTTGGCCTGCAACTCTGCTTTTCTACAGTTAGATCAATTTTCTAGCAGTGTTTGTCCATTTGAGTCACATCGTTTACTCTCTTTTCTTTTTCCTTTCACCGATCCAAACAAGCATCATTTACTCTCTTTTTTTTTTTCTTCTTTCATCGATCCAAACAAACTTCCATTGGCTTGGTAACCACTCATTCGGTGCATAATTCATGTCCTTGATCGAGCCCCGGAATATTATCATCGATGCAGGCATCAAACACATCATCCTGGAATCCCCGATTGGTTTTGCAACGCTAGCCCGGCAAACTTAATCCATTTTCCAGAGGTCAAATCTTGTACCATGGAAATTCGATCTGGATTTATAACGTGCAACCGTTGTTTTCTAGAGCAAAATCTTGGATTGAAAACAGTTCTAGTGCTGGCCCTTTTAATTATCGGTAGATTCAATGGAAGGAATGCATCTTTGCTGCAAGGATCACATGGGGCCCCACGATGGGAAGAGAAAGATTGAATGAGAAGGTTGGATCTATGAATGAGGATCAAGTACTAGAAGTGGAGGTTGAAAAAGGAAAGGAGTTTCTCTATTTGTTGGAATCCTGATCGTCGACGATTTGATAGCACGATGAGCTATTTCGAGAGAATATGGCCACACGAATTAGCTTGTATATTCCATAATTTGGCCTGTAGTACAATATTTTAGAATGGATTGGAGAATAATCACTGATGAAATTAATCCCGAAAATAATTACCTATGATAGTTCTGCCAAGTTCTTAACTAGAATCACAAACCATTGGCCAACATTGAGGACGATCAAGAGCATGAATTAGTTAGCATGAACGCTGATTAGGAAATAGCAGTAGCAAGACTAGGCATTAATTATTTTAATTTTTAATTGTAGTGGGCATTAAAATGTAATTTATAATTTTGTTAGGCGTTTTTTTGGTAATTCAGCTCCTTGAGAACAAAGATGTAGAACCCGTTCAAGATTCTGTGTTGCAGTGTGATTTTAACCACCATCAAGATGAGTACATCAAATTTGCATACAGAGCAATTGGTGAATCTTTTAATTAATTTGAGGAAAAGAGTCCAAACACAAGACATCCCCTCCAATTCTATCCCAATGAGATCATGTGGCATATTCTAGCAATAACCAGGTAGTTTTGGCAGCAGCCATTGTTGGTTGAAGATGAGGTGCAGAGGGACTGAATATGCACGATGCAACATGCAAGAATGATGGATCGATAGAGGAGCAATCAGCTATTATATTATTGAGAAGCTTGAGGAAATTCATAGGTATACAATTAATTGTATGTAGCCTTGGCCAGAGGCTAAAAATACTCCTACTAATCTCTTTGAACACTGATTAATTATATGGGTTGTCAATTGATTATTCTATACACATAGATATATAGATATATATATTCCGAGTGGAGATGCATATGAGAAGAAGAGCATTACATGTGCAATTCAATTGAATGATTTCAGAATCTGATTAATTAGAGATGTAATTAGTTACTGCTAATTTATAAATGCTCCTCTTCCTCGTGAAGCCACACAGTTTGGAAGATATATCTTTTGCCAAAGATATGTATAGATCCGTAAGTAGCACGTAATGCTGCAGATTTAGATTTATAAGAATATGGTATGATCATTGCAGGTGCCCTACTGTGTCAACTAGTCCCAAAGTTTAGCACCTATGATCAATAATCCACCATTCTGAATCATCGATCGATCCATGTAGAATTTATACATCTCGATCCGCCTTCATTTCGCACTGTGGCGGTTACAATGTAGAGCCGCCTCGTAAGCCCATTTTGCTCATGCATAAACAATTATAGACTATATCTGTCAAAGGGCCAACCTATCTTCATATACAACAATCTGGAATAATCTGCACACATGCAAAAAGCTTAGAGGCAAGTAAAACAATGGAGAAGGTAACGGGGGCCAAGCAACGATGAGAGATGATCTAGCTTCAGAAGGAAGACTATATCGATCGGGCGAGTTTTCGACGAGCCCGACCAGAAGATGCGAAAGCCACAAAACCTGCATGGCATACATACATCTATCTATATGTACCGATGTCATACATGGCATACGAAGAAACCTACATGGCATGCATACATCCGGATCGACGTCATGACCCGGATCTGTATCGATGCCATCATACCTGCGATCTTGTGTGGATATCATGATTCAGATCTTCATTTGTATCCATTTCATACATGCATTTGGATCGATGTCATGCATATCATAGGAATTGGATTGAAGGAAGAACAAACAGAAGAGTGAGGAGCCAAAAAAGACATAACTTGAAAGGTGTGAAAGTGAGCCAACAGAAAATATCTGTGGAAGAAACTTATCTTGGGTTTTAGTGGCCCTGTTCTGCTCACTCCCTGCCTGATTCTGAATTCAGCGGAGAGGCCGACATACACTGAAAGCTCAGGTGTGAATTAATTCTCTGTCCCTGTCTCGATTTATCTGCGTATGTGGGTCAAGGTTAGGCTGCCCTTGTTTTGATTTTTGGATGGCTCTCTCTCTCTCTCTTTCCGTCACATGATCTTAATAACCACAACAAACGTATTTTGTGCCCCTCTGCTTGAATGATTAGAGAGCTTCTCCTCGGAGATGGAATGTTTTTGGAAGTGTGCAGGAACTATCATGTTTTGGGCTTTTTTTTTGTGATTCTAAGTTTAGTACAGGTCAGTGATACCGGGGGATTGATTGATGTTTATTGGAATATGGCTCAATATATGCTTACTGATAGTAATACTTGAGTGGAATGTCAATTAGGGCTGAAGTGTGGGTTTGTTTAAGTTGCTCAGCAGCAGTGCCTATTTTCCATGCCTATTGTGTTAAAAAAAACATATTTCGTTGCTTTGGTATTTTCTGAACTATTCTATACATCACCAGGATATTTCCCAGAATGATGTCTTCAGCAGCTGCACCTGTGTCCAATCAATGTGCTGGTTTTTCTCTAACTCGAGCCAATGTGAACTATCACATACTTCAGGGAAATTTAAATCTTCTCAGTTTTAAAGGATCTCAGATTTCCTTTAAAGATGGAGCTTTTAGGGGTTCTTCCCATCATCGTGTGCTGCCTTCTCTAAAGGCTCAATACAATCAAAGTGCTCAAGAGCAGAATAATTTCAATGGGCAGTATAATAACCATAACAGCCCTGAACAGCATAATTTTAATGGGCAATATAATAACCAAAATGTTACGGAGCAGAGCAATTTCAACGAACAATACAGTAACCAAAATGGCCCAGAGCAGACCTACCAAAATGGCCCAGAGCAGACCTACCAAAATGGCCCAGAGCAGAGTAATTTAAGTGGGCAATATAGCCAAAACGTGCCAGAACAGGATAAATTCAGTGGGCAATATAATCAGAATATCCCAGATCAGAGTAATTTTCATGGGCAATATAACCAAAATGGCCTAGATCAGAGTAATTTTCATGGGCAATATAATAGTCAAAATGAAAGTAACTTCAGTGGGCAGTATGGCCAATATGGTTATTATAATGGGCAGTATAATGGGCAGTATGATAACCAAAGTCCAGCTACAGGGCAGAATGTTCCATATGGTCAATATTATGACCAAAATCAGCCTTGGGGACAAAGTAACTCTTATGGGCAATATTATAATAATTATTATAATGGGCATTACAACCAACCGGAGCAGAACAATTTTTATGGACAAAACAATCAGCAAAACCAAAATATGGCAGAGCAAAACAGCGCGTATAGTCATTACTACAACAATGACCAAATGGCCCCCGGGCAGTCACAACACAGTAGCTATTATGGGCAATATAACAATAATCAGAATATCCCTGAACAACAGCAGAGTAATTATCAGAACCAATATACCCAAAATGTCCCCGACCAACAGCAACAGAGTAACTATCAGAACCAATATGCTCAAAATGTCCAAGAACAACAACAGAATAATAATTATCAGGCCCAAGGTGAATCCAATTCCCCCGAGGAGAGCAAAATTCAGGTAAGCTTTATATTTCACTTCGGCTGCACCGTTGTGGATGTTTGATCTTATTCTCAATCTAGTTGCACTATATAGCACATGTAGAATAAATAGAGATCATCAAGGAGACTAGTTTTGGTCAATGCATGTTTCTTATGATGCATAGAATCTTTTTCAAAGTATTGCACATGTGTTCAGGTTTATATGATCAATCTCAGTGAAATTGTACTCTTTTTGAAGGAAATGAAAATAGAGGGATTAATGTTCTTACATAGTCATTTATAAGGCTATTTTCAACAGTACTGTATGTCGTAATGTTGATTTTATGCTTGACCAATTTTATAACATTAAATATCAAAGCAATGTCATTATGAGTGTGGATATTTTCTTGGATTTGAGGCATTGCGATTGTTTTCATCAGAAGAGTCGACCAGAGTAACAAATAATATGGAAAGATAAGCTGGTTCTCAAGATTGTAATAATTTTAGAGGAAGTTTAGGACACTATTTGTTTTCTTTAAGATATTAAAAAGGTGTGCGTAGTTAAATCATGAATCCCCAACCAAGGAATTGAATCATTTAGACATTAAGCTGGTACCATAAAGTGCAACTAGATAATATGCTAGTGGAATGGACAAGATATTTTCCGTAGTGAAAACAGCATAAAATAATGATTGGTTGTTCATCATATGCCTGCCATTTTATTTACAATATTAGGGAATCATGTTTTTAAATCATCTAGGCGAATCATCAAACTATATTTCAGAAAAGAGGCATAGTTTTTGTGAGGCAGAAACTTACTTGTTTACTAAAACATCTACAATTACCCTAGAAACACGTCGAATGCCATTGTCTTAGGATGGATCAAATTTTGATTTTTTTTGGCTCTCACTGAAATGCACCACAATTTCCCACAACTTTCCCTCTAACGTTTTTATATTTTTCTTGTTTACCTTTAATTGATAAGCCTGCAAACCCATCACCACCACCGCCCCCACCTCCCCCAGAGCCAACTTATCAGACCTATCAACCGCTTCGCTCAATGAGCTCCACAGTGCGGACAAGACCATATAATCTGGAGGCAAAAATGCGGATGAAGCAATACAGGAGAGAAGCAATGCAACAGCTCCGTGAGAAAGAACTCGAAGAGGAACGGAAGAACTTCCAGCTCGACTATTCCAAGATGTACAAGCCTGGAGACCCTGGGACAGTGCAAGGTGTTATCCGGGAGATAAACAGTGTCGGCTATTTTGTGACATTGCCCAATGGACGAGAAGGTTTCTTGTCAGCTATGCATCTTGGTTGCTCTGGGGGCATCCCATTACTAGAAAGATTAATGCAAGTTGGATCAGAAGTAACAGTGCGGATCATTCCTGTTTACCATCCAGGAGGTCGGGATCGGTGCTATGTGAGACCATGATGAGAAAGAGATCTTCTAGGTAAAGAGGGATGGATAAAGCTCAATGATATCCTATTAAAAAGAATATATCAATATATCTGAAACTACTTCCAAGACAACAACAGTAAAAAAAACAGTATTTGCTTTTCAGGCATTCTTATGATGGGAACCTAGTATGGCAAATGTCAGTTAGGAGATCCAAGATTTGTTTTGCTGGACAAACATCTATTTATTTTACAGGCTTTTTGTATGGGGGGCATAAGATGCAAATATGAGAGCAAGTGTGCAAGAGCTGTTCACTATATACGGCTCGTTATATAAGCTGCATTGCATTTTCTTCACTTGCGGATTTTCCACTTGCTTCTGTGGCAAAAGGCTAAGGGAACACTAGAGTTCAAAATTTCAAGGGGAATTGTTGAGGCCTTGTGTAAGTAACGGAAAGCTACACAACTTAGATTTATTCTGTATTGAGAATTATTACCTCAAATGCATTAGTTATTTTCTCAAAACATTAATCAGGTGTAACTTTTTAGTTTATTTTTTACTTTCTCTCTTAAGGGTGTATTTCCTTTTCTCCTTTTTGATGCGTTCACACCAGCGACCAGATTATATGCTAGATATTGAATTAACAGGGACAAAAGGTTGGTGCATCATATAAAGAAAAGACTGACGAAACTTTTGAGTTTAACATGTGAATGTTATTGCAAATCTTCTCTTATGAGGTATACCTTCTCAGTGGTGTTTATTGAGCATTCAACAGCTTTTCTTCTTACGAATCTTTCTATTCAACTGTTTATTGCCTATCTTTTTTACAAACTCATGCTTAGAGATGGGAATGGTGGTTGGTATTGTTGCACTTAACAATGATAATCTTACTGCATATTTCTTTTGAACATTTCTACATATAGTTGTGTAACATTGCAATAGGTGGTGTTGATGGTAAGGTAGTGGATACAGTACTATTGAAATTTAGATCTTCATAATCTTGAAGGAGCTGACATTGCTGTCTGCTTTTGGGAATTATCAAACGAATATCATCGGTGTTATTGTGGAGCTTCTTTAGGGGTAGCATTTTAGCAACATTATATTGGTATAAGTTTTCGAATGTCTGCCACTTTTGCAATCTTTTCATGAATTCTTTGACTGAAGATGCTTTAGCAATGTAATTTTCAGTCATCCCACTGCCTTTGGGTTGATTATGAGGAGATTTTGCAATGAGCACATGCAATTTTTATCCTTTTTTGAGAATGAAAAGCATGTGAGATTTGACTCCACTAGCCAATTTGCGGTGTTTGTGCCTGCGATACTTCAAATTTATCTTATAGATCTGCTTGGTCTTGCTTTTCATGTGTTCAAGGGTGTTTCATGTTAAAAGGAAGCTTGTGTGGTCTCACATGCCTTGCATATGCTGCTGGATCTTTGTCCCAATGAACCAAAGAATTGGTTCCATCCAAATCATCAGCATATCGAAGAGCTTTCCGATGAAGAAGCATCAACCAAAACCTCGTAGAAGCTGCAATCACTCCTGTCGAGATCTGAGGCAGTATTGCTTTCAGGCTCCGAGTCACCATTCTCACATCTAGAATGCCAAAACAAATCGTTTAGTTCTTTTAAAATCGAGGTCAGAATGTAGATAGCAAATAGTGTGGAATCAGAAACTTAAGAGAGAGAAATAGATAATCAAGCTAACAAACTTCTAGGGTTGAGGCATGAGAAATGGAAACACTATTAGTTTGTAGTAATTAACTTCAAACAATTTTCGTAGTTTATACCAAGGTTAAATTTGATTAAGTTTAAGACATAAATATAAAACATTTTTAGATGTTTAAGTAAAAATAAGCTTGTTTACACAGAACTTTAGAAATATGTTTGTTAAGTATTGTAGCTAATGAAATAGCTAGTAAGTGTTCCGATTCGATTTTTCAAGTCTTTGGCAAAGAGTATTTGTCTGTACATACCTGTTAAAGTGTGAGTGCTTGCTTCCGACCCCATCAATTTCCAAAGCCTCTTTACCAGAGTCAATGCCTCTTTATCTTCTCGTGACAAAGTGTAAGATGCCAAACCAAATAGACCCCAACTTGGCGTAGGCCATATTGTCACAAGCATCCGGGGGAAAGGCAACGGAGCATCAACCACAAAACTCTTCCATAATTCTAGAGTTGCTTCTCGAGATAATGCATCAACAACTCGGACAAGCTGCATAGACAAAGTCATGAAATTATAGAATATGGTGAACATATGTATATCATGCATGCATGTATTGGTTGTAGGCTAAGGGCAAGAGACATAGATATATACCTCGGTTAATACAAGCTCTTGAATGAAGCTTCCTTCTGGTGCAAATACAGAAGATATTATTTGCTCGGACAAAGGATCGTTAAGAGATGATGTGTTATCCTTGGCAGTGACCATAACTTTTTGAAACTCTTGGAATCCACGGAATACCTCCTCAACACGCCCTGCATCAAGTTGCCCTTTCTTTCCGTACAAGAAATACTTCAGTATGGCTCGAGCTCTAGGGCTGATAAGATAAAATATACAAGAACAAGTTTAGAGACAATGTATTCCAATGGAAACCAAACAATCTTTATAGACTATATGTTTGTCTTCCTGTGCAAAGGTCACTTCACCAAATAGATAGATGTTTGGTACAATTCAACAACTAGATCATGTGTGTAAACATTCATTCACTATACCTGTTATCTGTCAGCAATTTCTTGCATATATATGGGTAGCATTCATCGATGATCATGTAATCTGGATTCGTTTTCAGTGCCATTCCTTCGAACATCAAGAAAGCTCTGAAAATCATAGTGAAGTAGGGTGGAATCATAATCCCATACTCATTTGCCAGGCCTATAAGATCAACAAACATCTATGGGAGATTCAGCAATCTCAATAATGTAAGCGTTTAACACCGTACAAGCAATAAGGACACTTGTTTCATGAAGTTATGGGAATGCTAACATGAAATAATATGTTTATATCAACATCAAGCATACATGGCTTACAAAATGCTGTCTAACTGTTCATAATACCGAGGCTTTTAGTACCTGATCAAAATCCATATCTTGCATCTCACCACCACCCTCTAGCCTTCCAAGAACTCTAGTAATATGTGGTAAAATCTCTGCAGCCATTTCATTTCCAACTTGACCAGACGGCAAGAAACCCAAATTTATTAGGTCATCCCCAATCTTCTCGTAGTCAGAATGCACTAGATGAGATAGACACTCAATCAGTGCATAACGTTTATCTTCTGGCACCTATGTGGAGAAAGGTAAAAGCCCAATTTGTGAGTTTTGAGGGACAATACAATAAAAACAGGTTTACTAATTCGTAGGAAAATATATAAGAATGATGAAGGGCGAGCCTTTAGTTTGATAGCTATGGTACAATGAATTGCACGCTTTGGTTTCGACTCCTACATGCATTACAATCCAATGATTGTAGGAAATAGATTTTAGAGATCAAGCTTTCTACCTGAATCATTAATCCGAAATCAAGAACACCTAAGCGACCATCCACTGTTTGCATCAGATTTCCTGGATGTGGATCGATATGAACATAACCACTTTCTAAGAGTTGGGATAAGTAACAGTTCAATGCTACAGGCATAAGGCGTCCCGAATCATCCTCCTTTAACTTTGATAGTTTTTCACCTTCAATCCAAGATGTTACAAGAACCTGCTCATATATAAGATACACACATCGATAACATATTGTTAATCACAATTTCTATGGAAGTTGTACCAATTCCTCTAAATGTTTTAGCTCATATTGGGGTAAGGTCTTCTTATCCAACTTGGAAAGGCTACTTGAAGTATTGATGGTTACCTTCTTTGTCGTGTATTGCATTATTGGCTTCGGCACAACCACATTTGTTAGGGATCTCATGTTTCTGCCAAACTTCTCGGCATTCTTTGCCTGATATGTTAGGAGAAACAGACTTGACTTAGAACATTTTCAGCTTTGAAGCTGCAAATATTGTTCAAAAAAACATGAAAGCATTCCCCAACAAACATTTGTGCTGTACATCAGAGCGCACACAGAAACAACTGAAACCACATTGAACTTGACTTAAAATGATCTGTCTGACGCAAGCTAGATGTTGAACCTACATGGAATCTAAAATCTATCTAGGTTTAACAAGTTATTTGTGAGAGATAAAAAAAAAGGAGCGAGAAATGCTACCTCTAGTGTATAATCGAGCTCTTGGAAGAGATGGGCAGCCCAGTGATCAAAGAGCATTAGAAAATCTAATGACCCTTTATGGTTGGGAAGCTTGTTTATGGCCATTGTTAGACATCTGAGTATGAACAAATCAAGAGAAATTATGCTGAGCAGACCAGGTCTTTGCACCTTCACTGCCACTGTCTTCCCCGAAACACACAGTTTCGCCTTATATACCTGTGTTAAACATATGTAAGGAGCAACATTACGAGTAAGAGTGAGAATATGACTAAAAGTGGAGTTGAATTAAAATCAAAGGACATGAAATTTTCACCTCTGATAAACAAGAAGAAGAAGCATATGCATAGTTGACTACTCCAAGACATATACATACACATTTAATATGTGAATATGGTAGTACTACATGTTTCAACATGATCGATCCGTATGCAATGCCATCGTAAATGCTAAACAGAGATTAATCATGCACATTTGTACATATGAACAAGTATACAAGCACAGATACATGTATACTTGTACTTGATGCATGTCAGGAAATACATCAAACATACAAGTTGAGAGAGAATTCTGAGAAGATGGGAGCAACTTACTTGGCTTAAGGAAGAAGCAGCTATCGGCTCAGCTGAGAAATGTGAGAAAATCTGTTCTATTGGCTGGCCAAGTTCCGTACAGACTATGCTTCTCGCTTCTTCATCAGAAAAGGCAGGAACACGGTTTTGGAGGCTTTCAAGCGCATCCATGTAGGCAGGTGGTAGAACATTGAGCTGGGTACTCAACGATTGCCCAATCTACATTATGATTTCAGGAATCAAATTCAGTTTCGAAGCTGTCAATTCTCAAATTAACACGACGATTTCCCAAATCTATGAGCTTAGAATGTTTCGATTTCAGTTTCAAAACCATCAACTCTCAACAAAGCACACAATGATTTCCCAAAGCCTAAGAGATATGAACAATTCTACTTTCCAAACCATCAACTCTCAGAAGCAGATAATGCTTTCCCAGAAACCACCATGATTTTCCAAATCAACATAGATTTCAACGGATTAGACAAATCAATGGAGCTTTAAAAATTAGCTTGAAAAACTCTTATTACTGAAAAAAACAAGTTTTGTTTGTGGATTTTACCTTGATGGCTATAGGGCCAAGCCGAGAGAGCAGGTTGACAAGCTGAGATGCTCTCACCTGCTGAGTCTTCTCATTTTGCACCTGATCCTTGTTGTAAGATGGGCTGTGGATGCTCTTCGATGTGGAACCAGATGAGCTAAAAATTACTGCATCGAGAAAGATGCTGAGGAAGAGTAGTGAGCATTCGCGAATGATGAAGGAGAAGCGCGAGAGAATGAGCAATGGCCTCTTGCTGTAATACTCCATGATAGCATCTACATCATAATGCTCCATGAATGGGAAACCAAGTTTCGATGAGAATATATCCTCTTCTTCTGCATCATGATCACCACCATCATTGATACATAAACTAGGCATCTCATTTTCATTGCGGTCTGAATCATTTCTATCCTCATTCGATTCAATGCGGTTCATCGATGTCTTGGAATTAGTGGACAAGACAATGAGAGCGAGAGAGCCCACATATAATTCCCCAAAGTTAACACCGGGTAATCTAGTCAATACTAGATCTGATGGTATACCATCTAAATGTATAATTAGATGGTTGGTAAGAGATGATGGAATAGCTGGAATAGCCTTCAGAAAATCATTACAAAGATCTAGAAGCAATGAAGCTCTAGTACTTAGAGCTGCAGTGCGATGAAGCCTAGTGCTAGATTTCTTGGCCGTTTTTCTTACCGATGGATTCTTCTTACAACTGTGAAGCTCATGATGGGTTCGGTCAGAGGTAAGCCTGAGACCATTGAAACTAGACTTATGCTTTGGAGAAGGGTTCTTTGAGATTTGATGCGGTTGACATGAAGCAAAGTAGGGCAAATTTGTGGCGAGAACTCTATTCTTGTGTGTATAATTGCAGTGGATTCCTTGCATGCTACTCCTTAATATGTTGGGCTCTTTTCTCCTGCAGATTCAAAAACTCTGGAATCTCCTAGAAGATGTATATGCAGTTGATCCAGACCCTAATAAATCACAACTGAGCCAGAATAGACCCGAAATTGTAGCTCCAGAAAGATCAGAAATAAATTATCCAAGCCCCGTAATCAGACCGATAATTGTAGCTTAAATTTCTTTCTAATTATGCACTAAACCAAAGGCAGTTTCCAAGCATCTCCAAGACCCTGGGTAACTTGAAGATCTTTGAAGCTTTAGAAAGTCCTTGTTTCCCTGGCTGATTCTATTGAAACGAACAACGAATCTATTATCACGGAGAACTAGACTAGATGTGCAGAAGTCGTAGATGTGATCTCCAAACTGACACAAGCAGATCTAACGGCAGATGAAATAGGATTTGCCCACAAACCCTCTGCCACACCAACATAAATAAAAGAGCAAATTGGGTCGTGGGAGGGTGGTATAGGCAAGAGATTGAGGGTAAAATGAAGATGGGTTTGTTAGGAGAATCAACCCTGAAAAGATTGAACAAGAAGAAGAAGAAGAAGAAGAAAGGAGGAATTGAGGAATGAAAGGAAGACTAAGAATTAGTAAAAGAAAAGGAAGAAGAAGTATGAAAGAAATTTGGAGAAGAGAATTGAACAGAGGAAGAAGAAGTCTTTGTTTGTCAACTTATATAGACAAAGTATGAATGAATGGAGAAAAGAATCAATGAACAGAGGAAGAAGAAGTCTTTGTTTGTCACAACTTATATAGACAAAGGTTGATACCATGAGAAAATGGTTTTGGGTAGATTCGAGCTATGGTGGATCAAAAGAGGTCTGCATTTCTTCCTTCAATTTATGCAGGACAGCAGGAATGAATTGACCACCATTCGTGCTTTCGAAAAATGCGCGTTGTTCTTTGTCAGGTTTGATATGCTCACGACGCGTGATCCTGTAGAAGAACACAAAGTTTGCCTGTGTTTCTTCATGTTCATGTTCATCTTTATGTTTGTGTTCGTGTTTGTGTTTGTGTTTGTGTTCATGTCAGTGGTTCTATGATTTCTGGCCAATCAAATGGGGTCTGCAGCTGCCATCATCATCATCATCGCTAGATGGGCATCAAATTGCCGCAAGTTTAGTTAGATTCGGAACGCTTTGGACCATCGGAAGAGGACCCTTGATCGATCGATCGATTGCTCAATTGAGCTTAATCACCTTCTACTCTTAATCTCACGTAGAGTACATGTTTGAGCGCGATTCTGTGTCTCGTGTGGACTAAGTAAGAAGAGAACGATTATGCACAAGGAAACAGCTGGCAAAATTGGTCGATTCGATCTATCGACGAGCGGCGACATGTAAGAACAATCGATCTGCCTAGCAATCTTTTGACTATTGACTAGCACATTGTGGGCATGCTTTCCAACTACATCACATTCTCATGCTACCTTATGCACTTGGTGCCCTTTGGGGTAAGGGAGCCAAAATTAGAGGAGCTTTAGATTTAGAACACCCATTTCCTTTGTTTATTGTGGTAGTATAAAAAGAAGAGATAAAAAAAGGAACACTGTTGGCATCTCACCTTTAGGAGTTAGGGTCCCATTGCCATCAATTCCACTTTGTTTGATGATGATGATGATGATGATGATGATGATGGTGGTGATGAACAGTTTCACAAGTCGCGGATGGTGTGGTCGTCATCAGTTGCGTCATTGCTTTGAGTTTAGGGTTTAGGGTTAGCGTTAATATCACAACGAAGGAAGCGATCAAGACTGATAATAACAGAATGGGTCATTCCCTAATTCTGTTTAGGCGCGATGAGCCATGAGTCAGCACACTAACTAACGATTGGAATCGAGAGATCGTTAGCGATTAGCAGCGATAATCGGCTGCTAACAATGAACGATACCATAATCGAGAAATCATTAGCGATTGGTGGTGATAAATCAATCGGTAACGATGAACGATAATCTGACGTCGACAACACAAACGGATTATATTCCTTTTTAATCGAGTCATGTCACTTGGGCCATCATCGAGCACTTTTCGTTTCTCTGATCAACCAAATTCGAATGAACGTATCATAGTGGAGCTGATCGATGGGACCTTTGGCGATGGAATCAGAAGGTAAACGATACGAGTTTGCCCTCCCTCCATCTTCCGTCATCGATGACGGACATCGTTCGAACAACGAGTTAAGAGAGGATATGGGCATGTGATCGAACCAACAAACGTGCTCATTCAACAGCGACAGAACTCGACGCTGGTAGTGCGCATTCAACCGGTGGAACCACTTCATCGAGCTGCATCAGTTGGTATCAGAGCCAACCCAAGTCCACCGTTCGAAGAAAGAAGCAATGGCGCCCCGTAAGCAAAATAATCCTCGCTCATTGGAAGAGTTGTATGAGCGTGATGAAGCACCTAGTAGCCGAATGGAGCAGAGGATAGCACAACTAATCGACCAAAGAATGGACGTGGTGGTGGAGCGTCTAACTGAACGATTAGAGCAACTAATCGAGTCGCAAGGCCGAGGCGTCAACCGGCGGCGAGAAGGTGCGCAATCATATGTGCCCGAGGTTCCGAGCGAAGAGACGATGGATGATGACGGAGAGCACATCTATGAAGGAGGACGGCGTGCCTATGAACCTCGGCGCGTTGATTTTCAGAGAGACCGCCGTCAATGGGAAGCCGGAATGAGGATTGAGATCCCCGAGTTCCACGGGGTTCTACAACCGGAGGAACTCCTAGACTGGCTAACGACGGTAGAGGAGATTTTGGAGTTCAAAGGAGTTCCAGACGACAAGCGAGTGCAACTGGTGGCGACACGATTTCGCGGGAGAGCGACAGCATGGTGGCAACAACTAAAATTATCAAGGACTCGACTAGGCAAGCCGAAGATCGTGTCCTGGGAGAAGATGAAAAAACATATGCGAGCCACATTTTTGCCGTCGAACTACCAACAACTTATGTTCCAACGGCTTCAAAATCTTCAACAAGGAAACAAATCGGTGGATGAATACACTACCGAATTCTACCAGCTAGTGTCGCGAAATGAAATCCAAGAGTCCGAGGAACATCTGGTGGTTCGATATGTAGGTGGATT
>JBBBWG010016346.1:0-16097 GCA_037176905.1 Azolla pinnata
TTGTATGGTCGTCCAAAGTTGGTTGCTCCAACTTCAGATAATAGAAGACTTCTATTTTGTGCCTATCTCTCTCTCTCTCTCCTCTCTCTTGTGTCTTGGCCGCCACTACTGACCGACCCACATCTGAAGCTTTCTCTTTCAGATCTGATCTTCTCTTAGCTCAAACCCACATCTTAACGACTCCACCATACTGCTGGAAGCCAGTGCCCTGTTCCGCCTGATGACCTGACACAACATTAGTAGCTAGGGTTGTAACTTCAGATTACCACAATTATGATAGCTATTTCGTAGAATCGCAATTTCTAATAGTCAAAAAACCTTTCTCCTGTTGAGCTTGTTTCTCAACATTGGCCAATATCTATGCCTTCTCGTGGACTCTTGGTAGTAAAAACTTATCGGAATTCTCTGACACCCTTCCGGATGAGCTTGCTCAATTAATTCGGCCTGACCAAAGGGATATTTATGTTGGACCAAAAATGTCAAAAGAGGTCGAGGCAAGGTCGCCGGGAAATTTACAGGAAATAGAGGTTGGCATGTTAATTGCAACGTTGCAAGAGGATGATGAATTGGGTCATCCATTTTGGATAGCTAAGGTTTTTAAGGTATCAAGAAGTGAAGGTGATAATAAACTTCTATCCTTGAGAGTTCATTGGTATCACACTACTTCTCAGAATGCTTTTTCTGGAAAATATAGTTTAAAAAATGATCGGTATAACATCTGGTAAAGGAGCTAAATGACGAAAGAAAACTGTCCGTAAAATAACAACCCTCAATTTGGAGGAAGTCGATGTTATTATTTATGCTTTTACTTTAACAAAATCAGGTCATTTAAGGAAGTCAACGATTAATATGATCAAGGAGAAGTTAAAGATGAGAAGCACAGAAAAGGTGTGCCGTCAAACGAGATCTTCAACTCACGATCCTGCTGATGTTGGATTACATTTAGATGAGGACAATGCTCTAATTAACAGTTCTGAAGAGGATGAAAGCTCCAATATGTTTATAAGTGGTTCTAATAGCGAAGACTGAGATATTATTGGCCAATTTTGTGGGTTTGATTGTACAACATCATTGTATTATATTTTTTTGTAATATAAAATCGTGTAATTATTGCATTTTTCTTATATTTTTCAACAGATTGCTGAAAAAACATAGTGCATATATACATTCTATAGCTTAAGTCTTCATATATAGTAATCAAGGTCGCTAAATATTTAGTATTAAAGGTCAATTTATCTTATTAATAAACACTTTTCATTCTTCCAAATTAAAATAAATATAGTTATTTCAAAATCATTCAAATTTTGGATGAATTTACATTTCTTTCGATTTCTCCGGCTATAACAAAATTGCAGGATTTTCGGTCTCTTTTTTAATTCATATGATACCAGCATCAAAGTATTTTAATCAAACACCCAAAACCTGCAGATTTCTTGCGAAATTTAAGTGAATATTCCAAAAACTTCTTCTTTTGCGCAATATTACCTATTCTTCGCGCAATAGTGTTGCGGCAAACAGCATAGATGGGTCTTTTAAAACCCTAGACCTGATCCTGCTCAGCACATCTGTTTGCCCCTCTTTCTCTTTCGCTCCTGCTCCTGCTCTGTCTCTTTCGCTCCTGCTCTTTCCCTTTCGCTCCTACTCGCCCTAACCCTAAATCCTAAACCTCTGCCTTTGCTCACCTCGGCGCTCCTGCTCACCTCTGCTTCTACTCCTGACCTTGTTGCTGCTCCTGGCGTTCCTGCCGCTGAAAACCTTGCTACTGCTCCTGGCCTTGCTGCTACTCCTCCAGCTCAAAACCCTATTCCATCTGCTCTTCCTACTTCTCCACCTGAAAACCCTACACCAACTTTTGGTCGCCCCCTGCTCGTGCTGCCCTTGCTACTCCTGCAGCTAGACCTCCTGCTCCTGCTCCTTCAGCTCAGATTAATTAGTAAGAAGTAAGTAGATTTGGCGTGCGATAATTAGTGAAATTTGTTGTAGTAGCTTGAAGTAAATAGATCAAATTTGTTGTTAGTGAAATTTGTTGTAGATCAAACTTGTAGTAGCTTGAAGTAAGTAGATCAAATTTGCGATAATTAGTTAAATTTGGCTTGGAATAATTGAATGTCCGCTTAATTAGAGAAATTTGACGTGTAATTAGGGAAATGAGGCGTGAAATTACATGATTTGACAACAATTAGTGACGTCTAGGGTTATGTGGGGAAATAACCGTAATTTGGCTGAAATAACGGAATGTTTAATGGAAACCCTAAATTTAATGAAAACCCAGCAATTGGTTGAAAACCCTAAATTTCGCCCAAACCCTGAATTTTAGGGAAATCCTAAATTTCGTGAGAACCCAAAACCCTAATTCGGCTGAAAACCCTAAATTTCGCCCGAACCCTAAATTTCAGGAAAACCCTAAATTTCGTGAAAACCCCAAACCCTAATTTGACCCTAAACCCTAAATTACATGAATCCCTAAATTGGCTGAAAACCCTAAACGTAGATTTGGATGAAAAACCTAATTTGGATGAAAACTCAAAATTGGCTGAAAACCCTAAATTACATGAATCCCTTAATTGGCTGAAAACCGTAAACCCTAAATTGGCGGGAAACCCTAAACCTTAAATTGGTGGAAAACCCTAAAATTGGTAGGAAACCCTAAACCTTAAATTGGTGGGAAACCCTAAATTGGTGGGAAACCCTAAATTGGCGGGAAACCCTAAACCTAAATTGGCTGAAGACCCTAAACCTAAATCTAATGAAAACCCTAAATTGGCGGGAAACCCTAAACCTTAATCTGGCTGAAAACCCTAAATTACATGAATCCCTAAATTGGCTGAAAACCCTAAACCGTAATCCCAAATCGACTGAAAACCCTAAATTCCATGAATACCTAAAATGGCTGAAAACCCTAAATTACATGAATCCCTAAATTGCCTGAAAACCCTAAACCCTAAACCCTAAATTTCTGGAAACCCTACAAACCCTAAATTTCTGGAAACCGTAAATTCCATGAATCCCTAAAATGGCTGAAAAACCCTAAATTACATGAATCCCTAAATTGGCTGAAAACCCTTAACCCTAAACCCTAAACCCTAAACCCTAAATTTCTGGAAACCCTAAACTTGTTGAAAAACCCTAAATTCGCGGGAAACCCTAAACCTAAATTGGTTGAACACCCTAAACCCCAATCCCAAATCAACTGAAAATCCTAAATTCCATGATGCCTAAAATGGCTGAAAACCCTAAATTACATGAATCCCTAAATTGGGTGAAAGTCCTAAATTACATGAATCCCTAAATTGGCTGAAAACCCTAAACCCTAAACCCTAAACCCTAAATTTCTAGAAACCCTAAATTGGTTGAAAAACCTGAAATTGGTTCAAAAACCCTAAACCAAAATCAACCCTAAACCCGTGATTTCTGGAAACCCTAAATTGGCTAAAAACCCTACATTGGTTGGCTAAACCTAAAATTGGCCCTAAACCCTAAATTGGTTGGCTAAACCTAAAATCCTAAATTGGCTGAAAACCCTAAATTGGTTGAAAAGCCCTAATCCCAAATTGGCTGAAAACAATATAGCGGTTGAACCCTAAATTTCAGCAATCCCTAAACCCTAAATTTCAGCATACCCTATACCCTAAATTACATGAATTCTGAAAACCCTATACCCTAAACTCTAATTTTCAATGTCTGATAGATGGCTGATAGATCGCCGATTACACTTTCCTTGGAGATTGAGCGGCGGAGTTATCATGCTGCCATGAGAAAATGGCAGTATCTGATGACCAAGCACTTTAGTGGCATGCCTCCACCAGAGGAGATGGGACCATATATGGCATGGCGCCCACCCCACGAGACAGCCCTCGTGTTGTCGTGCGACACGACGTGCAGTGGCGGCATCGCCTATCCACGGATTCCACTGCAGGGGGTCCAGCTATGCCTCCCCCTCTCACTCGGCCTACGACCGGCTCCACCCCGCAGCAGATGTCCCTTGGTTCAGCCTCGGCCTCATTGTTGCGAGCAAGCCCTGCCTCGAGTTAGACCAGATCGAGTCCCGGCACATCTACACGTGCGTGCCCCCCCTCCCATAGTTCGGGACGTGGACGTGGACGTCGTGGGTGCTGCGGAGGCGATGATGATGTCGATGGCAACGCACACGTTGTCGCTGCTAGCACCGATTGAACTGGTCGGGAAACCCTTGTCGGCCGATTATTCTATACACTCGACGATAGTGGGGGTATCGTGACTGATAGATTAGGTCAAGACGCACGTCAATACCGGCTCGAGCTCGTCACAGTACATGTCCATAATGTGTACGACCCCTCGACATACAGAGATGGGGTGATCGAGCAAATAATATCTGCATTTCACACCCGCTACCCCATGCCCGAGCACTTAGTACTGAGTTCAGTTTGGCTTCGTCGGATGATACTTGACCATATCGCGAACCGTCAGAGCGGATAAACGAGAGTTGCTCGGGCAATAGTAAACCGGGAGGCAACTGGATTACCGCCACGATTAGATGGTGGGCGGCCCCGGAGCGTTCACAATGTCGAGTGGAGAGAAGCTTTAGCACGAGGGGCGTCAAAACAATCTGCTCGACATGTCGTTGCGCATGCGACCTAGATGAGCTTAGGGTCGGCAGTTAGATGGGGTGGCGGAGGTGTTGTAGCTTTCAGGGCCGAGTTCGTAAGTATTTTAGTCAATTATAAATGAGTACTTAATTAATATATTATTAACTAGTTGTAACCCTAATTAAAATCAATCAATGTTTTTGTGTAGATGGAGCTCGTTGGTCATTGGCCGTATCTGGACGAGGAGGAGTATCGTCGATTATATCCACGACGAGAGTCCTGGATATATTTCAGAAGTCGGCGAGTGATCACGGACGACCAACTGATTCTAGGGTTGGGCATACAACCGGAAGTGTCGGGCAACAATGCCAATTTGGAGGGCACAACTGAAGATGTACCGGATGCTCGGGAACTCGAGTAGAACCCAGAGCAAAGCGGCGCATCATCGCAAGCTGACACCGAGGCGACCCACACCGACCCCGGGTCTGGTCATCATAGACTAGAGTTAGATATCTTAACCCTAGTGAATATGGCCTTTCCCCTTAGATTTTGTTTTGGTTTACCTTCTATAGTCCTAACTAATATTATAATTTTCAACTTGTAATATCTACCTTGTATTGTTTCTCAATGTAATATATTTGATGAAATTTAATTTTAGATCTACAATTCGGGTTTTTTTAAATTTAATTCTAATTATAAATATTTTTATTATTATATCGTTAATTATCGATCAAGACAGCACTTGATCACAAAACAGTACGCGAAAAGAATCGTATAATTTTCCATTAAAATCGTTGCAAAACTCCAACTAAATCAATGCAAACACGCGGCAAATTTGCAGCAAACACGCAGCAAATTTGCAGCAACACATACATCAAATATTCTCCAAACACGCGACAAATTTGCAGCAATACGTGAAGCAAATTATCCAACAAACACGCGACAATTTGTAGCAAACACGCGACAAATTTTTAGCAAACACGCGACAAATTTTTAGCAAACACGTGGCAAAATTGCAGCAATACATGTAGCAAATATCCAACAAAACTCGCGGCAAAATAGTAGCAAACCTACGGCAAATTAGCAACAAATATACAGCAAAACTCGCGGTAACTATCCAGCAAAGGACGCGGCAAACATGCTACAATAGACGCAGCAAACGTCTAGCGAAAGACGCGGCCAATTTGCAGCAAAACACCCGGCAAACTGGCAGCAACAGTGACAGCAAATGTCCAACAAAGCTCGCGGCAAAGTTGCAACAAATTTCCAGCAAATGTCCAGCAATACTGGCGGCAAAGTTGCAGTAAAACTCGCGGCAAAATGCACAGCAAAGTGCCGGTAAACTTGCTACAATAGTCGCTGCAAAGCTCGCAATAACAACACGACAATATCGCGGTAAAGCGTCCGGAAAATCTCGCGATAATATTTGCGGTAACAATCGCGGCAAACGTGGCAGAAATATTTGCGGCAAACTCGCGGCAAATACCGCAGCAAAACTTCCGACAATAGTCGCGGCAAAGGTCGCGGCAAAGGTCACGGCAAAGTCGCGGTCAAGGTCGCGGCAAAGTCGCAGCAAAATTTCGGGGCAAACCAGAATGTCGTTTGTCTCGAATTTTGCTGCGACTTTTTCTGAAGTTCTACAGAAAATGTTTTGCGGCAAATCTTGCGGCAACCAGCTTAATACCTTGTAGTGACAATGTTCAAAGAAGCTTTGCGATAATGAAAGGAGAAGTCAAACTCTTGTATCAGATTTGCCCATCTAACCTTATGACCAGAGAGGTCCTGCTGATTACAAAACTATTTTAAAGATTGGTGATGAGTAGTTACCACAAATCGATTTCCATACAAGTAATGTCTCCATGTTCTTCGTGCATGAATGACCACAAAAAGTTCCTTTTCTTGGACTGAATACCGACATTGAGTTAGATCAAGTTTCTACTCTCAAAAACGATGTCAAATATTAGGATCTACTAATGATAAACAGTATTTGAGAGAGATTAAAGAGAATAGAATGGTTTAAGGGTGATTAACCTCACCAACCACCCTCGAACGAATGACTGAAAATTAATCCAAAACATTACCTGTGTCCCACAAGTACGAATACGTTGACCAAAGAGGCTAACCTCAATAAGAGAGTCTTAATAACATTTCAAGGTGTCTCAAGGTACTATCCCAAAATAGGTAGCTAGTCCCCTTTATATAAGTGAAACTTTCAAGGCCCCGTGACCATTGGATATATTCACACTAGTCTAGTGACCATATGTGTTTGTCCTAGTCTTAAGATAACCGGTTTCCTACTCAAATTAGCCTTATATATTGGTTTGTAATGTTATGCCCATAACACTTCTCACTTGGGTATGATATTCAGTGATCATCAATCCAATAGTGTGTAATGTTTTAGACATGACACACAAGACTATGTGTCATGTTTAAAACCAAAATAAGAGAATTCTGGTTTTTGTTTATTTAAAATAGTTGTAACGATTTTCATCTGGTTGAATTTGAATGATAAGATTTTTGCACTAAAAAGAATACATAGGTATAGTTTAATTAATAGGTAACACGGTATTTCCATAAACGTGCATTGATTATCAGAATTGCCCTCCAAAATTTCTAATCTTGACATCATCTCATGTTCACTATGATAAGCAAAACCAAGAACCAAAATTCTTAGAATATAATTTCATATAAAACAATAGATTATGAAGGAAGACATCAAGCTTTATGGAATACATGTGGGAATTGTTCTCTAACATTGTGCTAGACCAGAAAACAAAAAAGAATTGATTTCGTTCAGCTGAACCTTACACCTGTTGGTGAATGGTTATTCTTCTAGCTAGGGCAGCACATCAATGCACCTCCAACCTCAATCCAGTTTGGCACCAGAATATAGCAATGTATCTTTCGTAACTGGCATTTTGAAGAGGAAACAGCTCTGCACCAAAACAGAGAACGATTTCATCATTAAGGTTGTAGATAAAGACAGATCAACTTTCGCAGTATCAGATGCAGCAAGAATACAACATACATCAATCACAATTTTCTACACACTAGGTAATAATCTATAGCATGGTGTCTATACTAAGTGCAAACGTCAAGGACTAAGTTACATTTTACTGGGATTTGCCTGTCTAATAACTCATATTTTGATAGATTGATACTTTGATTTCAGTAATCTGTGAGTTTGGCAGCATTTTGCTTAATGAAAAGCATCTATAAGGCTAAAATGGTTGATGATACTCAGATGATGTCTGCAAAAGATATTGAAACAAATCTTGTGAAGCAAAAGCATTACTAGTAGGGTTGGTAGCCATAAAGTTTTTCAAAATATAAAACCCATATGCAAATTCCACTAATACTATACCCATACTTATATGAAGGGAAAGCATAATTGACCATTCCGTAGTTGAGAAAATAACCCTCATTTATGAGTGCTAGGACCATGCAAATGGCTATAACATATGTCAAAAGAGCGCTTACCCCTATGATTAACGCAACAATGACCAGGATTCCAGTGATATAGGCAATAATTTTCTCAGTTAAAGCTTCTGCTACAGCAGCAGTGAGAGTGTCAGAGGTTTGCAGCAGCTGTAACCGTGATAATCCCCTCCTAAACTTGAAATCAAGAATTGGTTCTTCACCATTCACTACAACTCCAACAAGTCCCCCTGCAGAGGAAGAGCAACATCATATTCCACCAATAGTGCTCGAGTATGAATAGAGTAGATGAACGTTGACACATACCATTGAAGGCCAAATCTAAGTACGTAAAAATCTTGTTGATAATCAACAGCACCAAGCCAGAAGCCTGCTCTTGGTCAATGCTGCTTTCAGAGCTTTGGTACAGTTCCTGAATCGATTATTTTCTGTCAATTATTAAGTCCTAATTGCTAATGCTAGACCATTAAAGACTATCTGTTTTACCTCAACTGGTAATGTACCAACAATGAGCCCACCAGGGGTGTTTCTGAGAGTTATAGCAGCATTTTTCACGTGTTCCACAAGGAATAGGAGCTTCTGAATAAACACCTGGTTTACACTCTGATATCAACCATAGAAGAGGACATTATGACTTGATCACTCTAGATCCTGTTTCGACTTTCTAAGAGCTAATATATAGTTGTGAAGAGACTTGCCTTCAGGACGTTCAATGTTACAGTGCCATCATCAAGAGGAAGTGATAATGTTCCATCTTCTGTCACATAGGTACCCCCTAGAAATGATGCCTATAAAGAATACAAAGATGTTCAAAGTAAGAAAACTCTAGGCTAAAGGCATCTGTGGTCTTCGAAGAGAACTCATCCTTGTAGCATTGTGTATGTGAATAGCTCCAACAAACTTACCAATTCTTGTAGTTTCACATCAATCTCGACCGGAAATATTTCTTCCACAGTTCCATTCAGCAGCAGAAAGGTTGTATATGCTGTGATCCAAAGTTTTAAAATGTTCAGCTCTAAAACTAAAATGTTCATTCCTTCTGAGAAAAGATATTGCAAGCGTAATCTACCTGAAAGTGCAACGGATGCCACTCTTAAACTTTCGGGTTCAAGTTCCCAATGGTGAGCAGAAATCAGTTTACTCTTGCCATCTTTTGAAAACAAGTTTACATAAACAGTCTGAATCATATATATACCAGTCAAGAAAGAGGGATATATTATAGATCATGACAAACACCTGATTTATTGTGAACTGTAGTTAAAAACAGAATTGCATGAGGTCGATGGAAAGGGTTTGGTATTAGAAGGCCATTCATCTGCAGAATAGCATACAATGTTGCATATTTTGGATCAAAACAATATTTCTGAATGTATAGAACGCAGACTCATCACTGATTAATCATCACCTACAGAAAAGCATACAATGTTGCATATTTTGGATAAAAACAATACTTTGGGATGTATAGAACACAGACATACCTTATGCGCAGACTCATCACTGATTAATGATGGTGCTGTACCAAGAAGAACAGAAACTGCCGCTGACAAATCAGCAGCGATAAATGTCTGATCCTGATCCAAAGGCAGATACTAACTAATCAACTTTCAATTGGCCCATTATCTTGCATAACATTCAAGCCAACAAAAAGAAGAGTATGGTTTTAAACAGAGCTAGTTTTTGAAAATTCAGGCAAGATAACTGAGAAAGAAAAATATAACCATGGAAGGACACACATGACGAAATTCATTTGTAGACTTCAACAGAACAAACAGTTCATTGGATGGGCAACAGAATATTTGTTGCAGTATCCCTCAAATAGCAAGCATAAAAATTGAAGAAAATCTCATAGCATAGCTTGTTACAGTCAAGAGTTAAGTTATTGTCTTAACATCATATCAATAGAGCTATCCCCATCAATAAATCCTAACCTAGGCTTTCACCAAACGAAACCATTGTATGGATTTGTAAATGATTGAACATATGGACTACTGTGAAAATACCTTAACACTTGCATGGTATGTTGTGTGCAAACACTTGACCATTTGTATGCAGTGTTGCACAATAATCTCAGTAATTAATTATGTATCTCTGTTGCCCCCTGTCCTTTTCATCCAGGACATTACTGATATATAGCTTGAAACATAAGTTACTGAATTCCTATCATTTTATGAGGTTGTCCAAACCTAAATTTTAGATGTACTGATCTACTTCCCTCCAAACCAGACTTTCCACCAGATTTGCATCAAATGGTCATGCATTGATCTGCGTCCAGGGGATTGTGTTGAAGTGGCCCATGTTCTTCAACCCTGGCAGTAGGTTGAACCAACCTCCTTTAACTGGAAGGAAGCATGCAATGATTGTCTTAACAGTGTATCAGTCCTAAGGCCTTTGAAGTTGTGCTCCACCTTAACTACCTCCTCTTCATTGTACAATATCATTGGTGATCAGGGTGTTCTTGTTTCACTCTCGTCGTCCAATGGGCTCGTTTTTTCACTCATGTCTACCCAAGACTTATGTACGGATGCTTCAAGATTGTAAAACTATGAATATGTTGTACATGATAGAGGGCATTACCGTTTCCATTCATCATGCTCCCTAGAAATACGTTGATGGTGCTTCATGCATCTTACTTGATAATCTGAGGACACTGATGCCCAGATCAAGGTAGTATCTACATAAATTAGAAAAAATATTATGAAATATCCAATGGGCTCGTTTTTGTTCATGCCTGCCTAAAGCTCCATGTACAAATCAAACAATGCATACACACTAGGTGATTGAGAGTACTATTGTTTCACTCCCATGCTATTCCTAAGGATCAATGTCAAAGAAAATAGTGTTGCTGCTTTATTAAATAATGTAGTAATGGATGTGTCAACTTGACAAGTCAAGAAGCTTCATTGTGCCTAATGGTAACGTGTTCAATTTTCTGTATCGACATATAGTTCCTTCATTTACATGCATCCCTTGGCTCTTCATCAAGATATCATGAGTCCTGTTCGTCTATATCAAGGTCATAATAAAATTGATTCTTCCTTTCAACATAGTATATTTCCAGGCTATGTATATGTGAAAGCGTTAATAGATTAGAAGAATTAGCAAGTTACGAAGACTATCAAGAGTGAAGCGTTCAAATAACAAGGACATGAGCAAAGAACCTGCAGAGAAATATTTCTTAAGTGAACTCTTTAGAAAGAAGTAAAATAACAGTTGGAGGCGTGAAGACAAAAAGAAAGCTTCAAAAATGTAGGCTACTAGAAAACAGTGTAATTAAAATGCTCATAAATTACTCATATGGATTCCAAATTCGAAAGCCAAATATATATTAAAAAGATAATGAGGTCAACTTCTTTAGGAGTTTACAGCTCTCAATTTGGAATCATAGGCCGAGAGATATGATGGAAAAAACAACATTGTATTAGGGAAAACAGAACCAGAAAACAATGTGAATAAAACACTCAGAACATACTCATATGTAGTCCTAATTTGCAGGTCAAATATAGATTAGAAAAAATAACAAGGTCGGCTCGTATAGGAGTTTACGGCTCTAAATTTAGAGTCCTAGGACAAGTGATATAACGAAAACAATAACATTGAATCAAGAAAAAAAAAATATCTTCTAAAAAAAGAAAGACCTCAAAATATTATATATGACATGTGAAAAAAGGAGAGGAACAAGATGAGGAGGAGAAGGGTAGAAGAATATAATGACAAGAAGAGAGTAGGGGAAGTTGGAAGGCTTGTTGAAACGTTATAGGAAATGTTATGGTTATAGTGGTAACCCTTTTGTTTTTTTATATCCCGTAGTTTGTTGATCTTTTTCTCTGTACAATATTCTTTTTTCTTAATCTTGTTGATCGAACAATTATTTTGGGATTAGTGTGTTATTGCCGTAGATTTTGTAGTGGTGTTCTATAATTTTTCCATCTTTGTTCTTTTCCATCTCATCTTCACTGCATTCATCAGTACATAAGCATCTCTTGATTCTGAATTGGTTTATACAATTGTGTTAGCACCAGAATTGGCCAGTGGCAAATGATTGATTAGGTTTGCTGGAGCAAGATTCATAATAATCCTTAAATTTAAGCACTTGAACTTGGGCGGTTTTCTTTTGAGTATGGATTACCACATCTAGGTGCCTGAAGTCAAAGCTTCATCATAGAAAAGGTCTGGGCATTGAGCTCTACTAAATGAGGGAGTGTAAGCACCGAAACAGGGGACACAGACAAGACTATCATTTCATAGACTCAATTTTCCTACTGATGCAATGATATTATCCATCCATTTTCTTCCAATCTGTAGACTATTATTCTTCCTAAAAAATTTTACCATGAACGTTCTGATAGGCTGACCTGAATTTTCGCACCATTCAATCAGCTCCAAAAATCATTGACTGGAAGCTTATAATCACTTCAATATGCCAATACATAGTTGGTCCCCGATAATTTTTTGGGAGAAGACAATCCGAAGGAAGCACATGATCTAAAAAAAGTGGATCAAACGATGTCCTGCCAGAGGGAATCCCTATATTTTGCAAACCTGAGTTATCTTAACAACTACACTTCAGTTTCAACCGAAAGAGCCACAAAGTCTAATATTTTGTTCAAGCAAGGAACTATTGTATAAGTCAAATTGAGCACAGGTGACATGGGTATATTGACCTCCTAGATTATTGTTTCCTCTTCTAATTACAATAAAGGTAAAGGAAGAATGAGGGAGAGATAGAGACGTCGACAAACAGAGACATATAAATTGGTAAAAGGAAGCCATCATGGGAGGCAAGAACTATACTAGAAATTGGAAATTTTCCTTATGATTAAGTCAGGCTAAAATTAAACAATTGTCACAGTAGATTAGAAAGGAAAGATAAAATGTAAGCCACAGTAGTTATAATTGTGATGTGGATTTTGCTCCAAAATGATCTGATATAAGTCGTTGTAGACTTTCCCGCTGCCTCTTATATTACTAATGAAAGGATCTTTGCGTGGAAAAAAACTGAAGAGCCAATAAACAAATTCACACACTTCCCAACCTGAAAATATTTTCTCTTTTGGCCGCTGAGAGAATCACTATTCAAATCTACACACAACATGAAAATGTCTCACTTTCATCTCCATAGATCATGCTTGAACTCCGCGAGGCACAAATCAACACCATAGATACAACACATAAATGTTTCATTTTGGGTGTCATGGTCCGAATCAAGCCACTGATCCACTCCTTCCACACACTGGAGGAGAAAAAGGTTATGTTCGACCTCCCACGTAAATCAGGAGATATATGTGTCTTGTCCGTGAATCTAAACATACGAGGATTTTATAAGAGAGCTCGGGAAGAACCTGGATGTGATTCGAAGGAGTGATTTGGAGGTAAGAACCTGGTGTACTCTCTAGGAAATCCACTGAAACCGCTCCAGATTCAGCCTGAAAAGAGAAACGAAAAGGGAGAGAAAAGCTGAGAGGGAGGCATCTGATAGATAAACACGGGGGGAAGGTCATTGTTGAGCACTAACCGAAAACAACGAGATTGCGGAGATGAGCAGCAGGATATGAGCAGCAGCCATGTCTCCGGATGGATCGATTGAATGTGCAGGGGGATCGGCTGAAGACTAATTTATGTTATATATGAATACATACTTCAACTTGTATGTATGTATGTGTGCGTGTGTGTGTGCGTGCGTGCATGCATGTATGTATGTGTGCGTGTAGGCATGTATTATGTGTATGCATATACTATGTGCATGATTTTGATGAAGCCATCTACATGATGCATATTTGCTGAATTACTTAATATGCATTGCATGATGTACATACATATCACACATAATGTGTTAATCTAAGTATATTGTATATCGTCACATAGATGACGACGTGAGACAAAGCTGGAGAAGACATGAGAGAGAGCAAGTTGTTGAACTCAAAGGAACTCCCTCCCTTGGCCACTATCTATTTCTAAATCCTTGTTACAAGAGCCAATGTAGGTTGTGCCTTGGATATGTTTCGTAGTTACTTGCCATAGCATCTTTTGTGCGTGTTTCCTCTTTGAGTTGGTTGGAAGTGGTGCCATTTGCAAAGCACTCCATGTTGAGATTAGTGTATGCTTTTCTAGGGCTGCTTTAGGATCGTTCTAAATGGTTTCATTGAGCAGCTCCAAATCTCTTCATTACGTTACGTAACATACTGAAAACTACAATCAATAAGCCAAAGGACTAATACCTCTATAATTTTTATCTCTCAATTTGGACCTACAAACAAAACCATATTGTGAAGAGTTTTGTGTGATGTTATAAACTCATTACATATCAAAAGGGGTTCTTCGGTAAAAAAACAAAACACCATAGTGATTTCTCAAGTGATCCGGGGGGTGGGAAGCCATACTAGAGGTTGGAAAGTCCATTGAAGTGAGCTCCCGCCTTTCTTGTCGAAGGAGGATGAATCCCAAGTATAGAAAGAAGAAAATTCTTCTTTGTTTTTCACTGGCATCTAAATTACTTTGCATGCCTCGACTTTTTCCTTCAAAGTTATGGACAATTTTTGTCCAAAATTCCACTAATCGTCATTACTAGGGGCTCAAAATCCTTTTGATATACCGTAAGGCATCTTCTTTTCTAGATGAAGCATACTTAACTCTCATCCTTTGTCCTCACAAAAGATTCTTGTTGCTCACTCAACCAGGCCCTTTTTTCTAATAGCTTGTAGACCTTCAAAGTGACACTCCTTTGCTTTGGGACCTGATTCATAATCTATGGGTTATCCTGTTAGGACTAGCCAATTGAACTCCTTTGAAAGTGTTTGTGTTTAATAGAGGGACAAATACCCTCAGGGAATCATCCCTAAATCTAATGGGTCCCGTTGCAATCCCATAAAGTATGCCTTTATGTTTCTATTTCTTCATTGTAGAAAGAGAAAGGGCAACATGAAGGTATATTAACTTTATGTTGCCATTTTGTCACTAGTACAACTTTGTGTGCAATTTGTCAAGGTAAAATAGTAAATTCATCTGTATATACATATATACATGCATATTCATTTGTATATAGTACAAATATATCTAGAATATGTAACATTGAAAGCATATATGTTTATATGCATGTATTGAATGATATGTGCATATATTGATATATAAATATATTATTATGATATAATTTATAAATTTAGGCTGATGTGGTGTACTGATATGTTTGGAAAACCTAGGTTTTTCCTCGCTATACTTTAATCGCCCTAGCCTAGTGTAGCAGCTATTTGTTGAGTGGACACGGTTTTCATCACAACGCAAAGCGCAGTCCGCGTCCGGCAATTCTCCGTGGAACCTACGAATCTTAAGCGTTTTCGAGAAGAGAGCGGCCAGGACGGTTCCGACCGTCGAGGTGGTGTGGATGTGTGTAGGAGTGGTTATCGCGGACGACTAGAAATCATGTGAGCCATGCTCGCGTGGGTTGCTCTCGAACGAGGGAGAACTCTATTGCATGATGGATGTCTCGGAAGAACAACAAAAGCTACCACAACTCTCACGCTTAATATCAACCCCTTGTCCCTCGTCTTCGAATTTATCACTGGCCAGAAGCTCAACCTAACCACTTTGCGGTTGTGTATCGCACGCATGTGTTCCACATTAAACGGAGTCGTGGGATCGAGATTCCGAATTGGATGCACCTGATTCGGGATCGGCCTATCCTCGCTAACGTTTTCATGAATCCAAGAGATGTGACGAATGTGTTACCGCGGCCATCTAGCGACCACGAGGTCAGCCACTCTCGCGCCACTTCGTTGGGCTCGTTTGTGCTTTTCGGCGATTCCGAAGTTCGGACGAGGCCTTCAAGCCGCGGTTACGTGCAAATGCGTCGACAATGTTGCCGTCCATATTTCCATGTTCTAACACATGCACAGGACTCTCCGTCCAGCAAGCGTCGCTCGGTGATCAAAAGTTTTCGATAATGCTGTCGACTGACGTACACTGTCCTCTTCCCCGCCAAAATCCGTTGTTAATTCTCGCATGTACTTGAAACGAAGAAAAGCACGTCGTTATATTAAACTGTGGAGGTAAGGAGATAGAATTCCCGTGCGGTTATCGTAGACCAACGTCGACGGCTATACA
>JBBBWG010016357.1:0-16097 GCA_037176905.1 Azolla pinnata
CGTTGACGCGTAGTTGGAAGAAATCTACCGTGATTTGAATAAATCACTCGTTTCAGGTGAGGCGGTCGAGTTGACACTTGCTGTAGACTTGCGGCAAGGTCGCGGCTGGGTCGCGGCAAACTCGCGTAAAGGAAGCGGCTAATGCGCGGCAGTAACGCGGCTAATTCGCAGCAACCTCGCGGCAACTAAGCGGCAAGAATGCGGCTACTGCGCGGCAGATTCTTGGCTACTTCGCGGCTACTACGCGGTAAACAGCAATCAAGGGTCTTTTAAACCCTAAAGTTTGGGGCCCGCCTGGCATTCGAACTCCTTCCGCCTGCTCCAACTCCTGCTCCTGCTCCTGCTCCAACTCCTGCTCCTGCTCCTGCTCCTATTCCTGCTCGTGCTCATGCTCGTGCTCGTGCTGGAGACTTGCTGCTCCTGTGCTTGCTCCTTCAATCTTTCCAGTTGCTCTGCTCTTGATCCTACGCCTGCTCGTGATCCTGTCCCAGCTACTTCGCCTGTATTGCAACTGCTTCTGCGCTCCCATCTTCACTCTGCCCTTAGCTGCTCTGCTTGACCTCCTTGCTCAGGCTCCTGCTCCTGCTCAGCTCCGCTTGCACCTGCTCCAGGTAGACACGCTTACCCTAAACCCTTGCACTAATTAGTGTGATTATGTGGCAAATTTGGGTGATTAGGGTAGAAATTAGGGTGAAATTAGGGTGATTATGTCAGAAATTAGTGTGAATATTCGCAAATTTGTGAAATTTGGGTGAAATTTGTGTTGATTAGTGTGAAATTTGGTTGAAATTTGTTGATTACTGTGAGCTTTGGTTGATTAGTGTGAAATTTGTGTTGATTAGTGGGAATTTGCCCTAATTTGTGAAATTTGGGTGAAATTTGTGTTGATTAATGTGAAATTTGTGAGAAAATTGTTGATTAGTGTGAATTTTGGTTGATTAGTGTGAAAATTATGTGATTAGTGTGAAATTTCTGTGAAATTTGTTGATTAGTGTGAATTCGACTTGAAATTTGATTAGTGTGAATTCTACTTGGAATTTGATTAATGTGAAATTTATTGAAAACCCTAATTTGACCTAGTTTTCCCTAAATTAACCCTAAACCCTAGACCCTAAATTTGCCGTAATTATCCCCTAAATTGCCCTAAACCCTAAATTTCCCCTAAATTAACCCTAAACCCGAATTTTCGCCTAAATTTAACCTAAACCCTAATTTGCCCCTGAATTAACCCTAAACCCTAAATTTTCCCTTCATTTACCCAAAACCCTAAATTTCCCCTAAATTTCCCCTAAATTTGCCCTAAACCCTAATTTGCCCTAAATTTGCCCTTAATTTACCGAAAATCCTAAATTTCCCCTAATTTGCCCAAAATTGCTCTAAACCCTAATTTGCCCTAAATTTGCCCTAAATTTGCCCTAAACCCTAATTTGCCCTAAATTTGCCCTACATTTCCCCTAAATTGCCCTAAACCCTAAATTGCCCTAAACCCTAAATTGCCCTAAATTTGCCCTAAATTTGCCCTAAATTTGCCCCACATTTGCCCTAAATTATACCTAAACCCTAATTTGCCTTAAATTTGCCCTAAATTTGCCGTAAATTTGTCCTAAACCCTAAATTTGCCCTAAACCCTAAATTTGCCCTAAATTTCCCTAAACCCTAAATTTGCCCTAAATTTGCCCTAAATTTGCTCTAAACCCTAAATTTGCCCTAAATTTGCCGTAAATTTCCCTAAACCCTAATTTTCCCTAATTGTCCTGAAGAGGCCGAAACCCTAAACCCATTTGCCCTCCTTTTAAATGTGTGACAGATGGCTAATAGATCACCGATTCCACTCACATTGGAGGCTGAGTGGCGGACTTACCATGCTACCATGAGAGAATGGCAACATCAGATGACCGAGCACTTTGGTGGCATGTCCCCACCAAAGGAGATGGGACCTTATATGGCACGACGCCCTCCTCCGGTCCCTCCAGTGAAGGGTTGGCCTGGCTCATTTGATGCCAGCTTGGCTGCCACTCCTGGTATTGCCACAACCTAGACAGTTGGGAGCACGTCCCTAGGTGGGCCTACCCCACGCGACAGCCCTCGTGCTGTCGTGCGGGCGCACGACATGCAGCAGTGCCGTCGCCTATCCATGGACTCCACCGCAGGGAGTCCAGCTATGCCTCCCCGTCAGACTCGGCCTAGGACAGGTTCCACGCCGTACCTCCCGTCCCCTGCATCAGCCTCGGCTTCATCGTCACGAACGAGCCCCGCCTCGAGTCAGACCAGATCGAGTCCCGGCACATCCGCACGTGCGAGCCCTGCGTCTCATAGTTCGGGACGTGGCCGTGGATGTGGACGTCGACGTGGGTGCTACGGCGGCGGTGATGATGATGTAGATGGTAGCGCACACGTCGTCGCTACTAACAGCGATCGAGCTGGTCGGGAGACCCCTGTCGAGAGATTGTATTACATCCTCGACGACGCAGGGGGTATCGTGACCGACAGATTGCTTCGAGGCGTGCGTCGATATTTGCTCGAGCTGGTCACAGTGCACATCCGGAATGTGTACGACCCCTCGACTTATAGAGATGGGGTGATCGAGCACATTATATTTGCATTCAACTCCCGATACCCCATGCCCGAGCACTTGGCGGTCAGTTCAGTTTGGCTTCGTCGGACAATACTCGGCCATAATGCGAACTGTCGGAGCGGGTACACGAGAGTTGCTCGGGCGGTAGTAGACCGGGAGGCAGCTGGATTGCCGCCGCGATTAGATGGTGGGCGGCCCCGGAGCGTCCACGATGCCGAGTGGAGAGCAGCTTTAGCACGAGGGGCGTCAGAATGGTCTGCTCGACACGTTGCTGCGCATGCGACCCATATGAGGTCAGGCTCGGCAGTTAGATGGGGTACCGGAGGTGCTACAGCTTTCAGGGCCGAGTTTGTAAGTATTTTAGAAAATTATAAATGTTTATTTAATTAATATAATTAAAAATACCCTAAACCCTAATTAAAATTGATCAATGTTTTTCTGATCTAGATGGAGCTGGTCGGTCATTGGCCGCATCCCGAGGAGGAGGAGTATCGTCGATTACATCCACGACGAGAGTCCTGGATGTATTTCAGAAGTCGGGGAATGATCACGGACGACTAGCTAATTCTGGGGTTGGGCATACAGCCGGAGGAGCGCCCAGGCGATGATGCTGACTTCGAGGGCGCCGCAACCGAAGATTTACCAGATGCTCGAGGGGATCAATTCCTCCAGCAGAACCTAGATCGAAGCGGCGCATCATCGCCAGCCGACACCGAGGCAACCCACACCGACCCTGGTTCTGGACATCATGATACACTAGGGTTAGAAATCTATGATGATAATAACCCTAGTGAATATGGCCCTTCCCCTTAGATATTTTTTTGGTATTTCTTGTATATTATTAAATTGTATTCTAATTCCCCCATTGTAATATATTTACTCTTGTATAGTTACTGAACAATATTGTAATTTATTTGCGAAATTAAATTTGGATTCCCCATTGTAGTATAGTTACCCTTGTGATGCAAACAAGCAGTAAATTTGCAGCAAACACGCGGCAAATTGGTTGCAAACAGGCGGAAAATTCCCAGCAATCACGTGACAATATTGCGGCAAGGTTGCGGTAAAAATCCAGCAAACTCGCGGCAAACTTGCAGCAAACTCGCGGCAAACTTGTAGTAAACTTGTGGCAAACTAGAAGCAAACTCGCGGCAAACTGGCAGCAAACTCACGGCAAATTTCCAGCAAATTTGCGGTAAATGTGCAGCAAACTTGCGGCAAAGTCGCAGCAAAATTGCAGCAAACTCGCGGCAAATGTGCAGCAACCACGCGGCAAAGTTGCAGTAAAATCGGGGTAAATAAGCTGCAAAATCGCACTAAAATCACTGCAAACTTGATGCAAATTAGCAGCAAGATCGCGATAAATATGCTGCAAACGCGCGGCAAATTTGCTGCAAAATCGCGGTAAATATGCTGCAAATTTGTGGCAAAATCGCGGCAAGGTCGCGGTAAATAAGCTGCAAACTCGTGGCAAAGTGGCGGCAAAAAGGCGAAAACAAGCGGCAATGTTGCGGCAATTTGTGCGGCAAAACTTGCGGCAAATGTCCTAAAATTGGCGCGGTAAAATAGCAGTAATGGGCGTGGTAATGGATGCGGCATACACGCGGATATTGACCGGCAAAATGAGCCCTAAATTTCGCGGTAAAATTCCCGGCAAAAGTCGCGGCAAAAAGTGCTTAAATATTCGCGGCAAACACGTGGCAATGTCGTGGTAAATATTTTCCCAGCTCGCGGCAACGTCGCGACAAACTCGCGGTAAACTCGCGGCAAAATTTCGCGGTGAATCAGAATGTCGTTTACCGCGAGTTTGCCGTGACTTTTCCTGGCTGTTCTGCAGAACGATTTTCGCGGCAAATCTCGCGGCAAACTGACATTTCCCTTGTAGTGTGTAAGACTGTATTTTGCACTTGATATTGGTATTTTGAGTATATAGTCACGCCTTTCAGGCTGACAAATGCTCCCATTGTCTTTCAACATATGGCAAAAGACCTTTTCCGAGATTTTCTAGATATCTTTCTCATCATCTATTTAGATTATCTATTCATTTACTCTAGAACATAGGCAGAGCATGATATACATGTGCGGAAAGTACTCTGACGCTTAAGAGTTTTAGCTATGGTCAGCCTTTCATGCAATGATGACATTTCTTAGAAGGTTCGCCTTATCAAATCATTATTTATAGTGACCACAAAAATCTTATATATTTCCAAATGACTTGAGGGCTAAATAGGTGACAAGCTCGATGGGTGTAATTTTTAACTCATTTTGATTTTAAGATCATGTTTTGTCAAAAGAAACAATAGGGGCAAGTAGATGCTCTGTCTCGGCACTCATATTTGGCACTTTGCCCTAGAGATTCAGCTTTCGACAATCAAAAGCAAGTTCTCCTTGCTCCAGCAAAACTACAAGCAACAATGGTTTCTGACATGTCACTAGATTCAAGTCTTCTTGGTTGAAACATCATCACCACTTCTACAAAACTTTCTTGCCATTTTGGTAGATTTCGAAGCAACACTTGGGGATACGGACTGATGTCAAACAGCCATCACCGAACTCTATTCGTTACATCAAGGTATGCGTTTGGTGTCCGTATATGCCTCTGAATTTTGACAATTAGCATGTGATGTTTAGTGGGATGACGAAGTGCTTTACGACCATTTTCACCAGCGCTTTCGAAGCAATGTTAAAAATCTACTACTCAACTTCCAGTAGCGTACTTCCTTATCACAAGCCATCACACAAGCAATTAATTGTGACAAACTATTTTTGGAGCTTCTTCGACAAGAACAAGTGACATCAAAGTGGCAATCCATTTCGAGAACCCCTCCAACATTGTCATCCAATGATCCTGTGCCGATTGAAATTGACCGAACTAGAGCCCCACTCATTGAGGCTGAACTCATTGAGCCAATAAAAAAATGTGGCGCTTCCATCCATCTAATTCGTTTCTACCCAATAAAAAATGGTTGGAAATAATTCTCTACAACTAGACAGCCCCAACAACCAGAAAATGAAGGTGTCAAACTATAGTATGAGCCATGTGGTTGGACAACCTGAACTCATGTGGCTCCCAAAGTTGCGCTACATCTGTAAATAATTTTTGCTTCCTGGTAAGCATCCATTTCAAGTCTAGTTATCTTGAGTCATTAGAATTCTCAACTTTTGGGCAACTAAATATTTTATGGACGAAAAGTTCGTTCATAAACACAAATTTCTGGTTGTTCGATTGTCCAAGCCAATTCCAATGAAAGTTATCGATGGGCGTATGCTTTACTCTAGTGCAATTACAAAAACCATTGGCCCACTCCTATACCAGCTCGGGGGATCACCAAGAGGTCTTGACAGTTTACGTCATCTTTTCACCACGACACCCAATCATACTTGGTTTGTCCTAGCTAAAGGCACATAACCCAATTATTGATCGGTGCAACCACTTGATTACTTTTACATCGCAAACTAGCCAAGAGCTTTTAGTGGTGAAAGTAGTATGTAATGTTGCTGCATTAGAATGGCACAAATCGGTTTTTGGCACTCAAAGCTCCATTCGAGTAGGAACCAACTCCAAGGTAAATGGTCATGTGCCAGTCTCAATGAAGGTAGTCGTGCATAGTGCCATTAAGTTGAGCACTTTAGTTCCTATGAAGACAAATATCAACTCATTGTCGTCGAAGTATCAGGACTTTAGGGACGTGTTGGAGAAAAAGAATGCAGATCACCCTCCCCAACATCGACCCTATGACTTTTCGATTGATCTGCAGGAAGGTGCCAGGCCCCCCTTCAGCCCAATTTATGGGTTGTTGGTACCCGAGCTCCTAGCACTTCGGAGTTATCTTGATGAGAACCTTGAAAAGGGTTTTATTCAACCTTAAAAATTGCCAACAAGAGCTCCAATACTGTTTCTGAAGACGAAAGATGGCTCATTATGCCTCTTTGTTGAGTATCAGGGTCTAAGCAAAATTACTATTCGCAACCGCTACCCATTACCTATCATCCTAGAGCTATTGGATTGACTCCAAACTGCACGAATTTTCTCTAAGATCAACCTTCGGGGAGCATACAATTTGGTGTGGATCAAACCTGGAGATGAATTGAAAACCGCCTTCAGAATGTGTTACGGTCAATTCGAGTATAGGGTATGGCTTATCGGCCTCACTAATGGTCTTGCAGTATTTCAGCATATG
The DNA here is from genome assembly GCA_037176905.1 of Azolla pinnata. NCBI lineage: Eukaryota > Viridiplantae > Streptophyta > Polypodiopsida > Salviniales > Salviniaceae > Azolla > Azolla pinnata. Next base: position 6,757 of record JBBBWG010016357.1, read on the forward strand.
ATGAATGACATCTTTCGAGAATATAAACATGTGATCTATCTTGATGACATCTTGGTCTTCGCTTCGAATATTAAGGAGCACAGTCACCATGTTAGGTTCATTTTCGCCAAACTTCGAGAACATGTCCTCGATGCTAAAAGTGAAAAGTGTGAATTTGTTCGTACTTCTATGAAGTTCCTTGGGTATTTGTATGTTATCTCAACACAAAGAGTCACAATGGACACATGGAAGGTTAAGACTATCCGAGAGGGTACCGTTCCAACTCGAGTACGAGATGTGCAATAATTTCTTGATTTCGCTAATTTATATCGACACTTCATCAAAGGATTTTTAGTGATTACATAGCCTCTCACTGCTCTTACTCTCAAGGATGTTACATTCGAATGGACAATAATGGCACACGCAACATTCAACTTGCTGAAACAAGCGTTTAAAATAGCACCGGTGTCGTACTGTACACGATGCACCCCTTCAAAATAGTAAAAACATGAGGATAGACGTCATATCGATAATTTACTATAATACATGCATAATAAAAGGCAAGACTTGAACCCTATACCCCCACGTCATTAATTTGAGATTTTTCCACTACACTAATGTCTCTTAGTGAGAGTAGATACGTCCACATATCATAGAAGCCATTCATATGCATTTCATACATGAAAAGCATGCATGCACGACTAATGTGCATGGGCACATGCACGACACGTGTGCATGCACGCATGCACAACTAGCATGCATGCATGACATTTGTGCATGCGCAACTAGCATGCATGCATTGCATGCATAACTTCGCTCCAGCTATATAAACAGGGTTAGTTGAAGCCCTGATCATCAACTCAATAATTTAGAAGATCAACTCATCAATTTAGAAGATCTTCATCAACAATCATTAAGAGCTTGTCAGAAAGACTCTGGAGAATTAATCTATAAACCCTTCTCAATCCATCTTGCTCTTCTCTCTTTCATTCTCTATTTATCCTCATCCAGGACCCCAGTGGTCATCACCTGACTCATGCGAAGATCTAGCACCGTATGCGCAACACCACACCAATCCTTCTTCATCCTGACTGAACTAAGCCTTTCTACGTCAAAACAGATGCTTCTGATTTCGCCATCGGGGCAATCCTCTCCCAACCTAATGAGAAGAGTGTGCTTCACCTTGTGTCTTTCTACTCGCGCAAGTTCACTACCCTAGAAATCAACTACCACTTTCGAAGAATGCAGGTCCTATTTGCCTAGTCCACCGTGTAGTGTAGTTCATTGTGGATGATCTTGGAATCGAGGACAACTGCAATCTCATATTCGGGACCATGAGCAAGGTGCACCAAGGGTGGTGGTGGCACAACACGGTTTGGAATATTGCTAGTAGCACAAGGCTGGAGGAGGGAACAATGAAATACAGGATAAAGATGTAGATAAGGAGGTAGATCCAAATGAAAACCCATATCATTGATTTTTGTAGAAATCCATAGTGGGCCTGATCGTTGATGATCCAATTTATCACAAGAGTGAGTTCTTCACACATGTCATCGCGGAAGCCAGACAAGATCCTCCTCTTGGAAGTTATGTGGAAGTCGATGTTGGTCGGCAACATTCATATGGGATTTTTGAGCGTGTTCCAAATGGGTCATCACCTCATCTTGTACATGTTGAGGGTGAGATAAACTATCTTCAACAGCTGGATTAGTGGTAACTTTAGGAAGCTCTAAGAAACTACATTGAGTGTGATGACCTGTATCTGCAAAAAATGGAGTGACCTTACTGGAACAGTGAACTGAATTATCGTATGGAAACTCTACAAAATGTAGAATACTGGTCCAATCATTTTGTTGATAGCTAATAAAACAACGAAGATATTGTTCTAATGTTTGATTGGTACGCTTAGCTTGACCATCAGTTTGCAAATGAAAACATGAAGAAAGGGTGCAGGCAATTTAAGGAGTGATAATAAGTGCCGCCAAAAGTTTGAGATGAATTATGGCCCACAAGCACTAATGATGTTATTTTGGAAGTCCATGACGTCGAAATACCTCTCGCATAGCAAGATCAACTATTTGCTCAGTAGTGATGATCTTTATACATGGTAGGAAATGTGTCATTTTTGTAAAGCAAATCACCGCTTTTAAGATAGTATCAAACCCTTGTGAAAGGGGCAAATCTGTGATAAAATTGAGCGAAATAGACTGTCAAGGTTTTGTTGGGATTGGTAATGGCTGTAACAATCCATAGGGATGGTAACGAGACATTTTTGTACAACATGTGTCGCATGTATGAACATACTCCTCAACAAAGTAATGTAGCTTAGGCCACCAGAATGATCGACTTATTAATTCCAAGGTCTTTCAAATCCCAAAATGCCCATGAACCGTATAACTATCATGGCAATGTTGTAACACCTTAAGACGAGAAGACCAATGTCATTCTGCCATGTGAATTGATTATAATTCACATAAGAATATTTTGCCTTGGAGCATGAAGCACGATTTGGATCAATATGATCTAGAACTTAATGAGCAAAGAGATTTGTTTGAATATCTTGGCGAATAGAATTGAGGAGAGTAAAATCAATGGCATGTCTGAAACCTCCATTTCTTGTAACCGTGCAAGTCCTAAAAGAATTTTCCTTTGATCATGAAATATTGCCTCACCTAGATAAGGGGCAAGATATGTCTTTCATGATAAAACATCTACCTTCCCTTGTTGAGAACCAGGTCGATATATAATTTTAAATTCAAAACGAGTGAAAATTTGTGCACATTCAGCTTGTCGTCTAGTTAAAACTCGAGCATTTTGAAAGTAGGTTAAATTTGTATGGAAACTATAAACTAGTATTGGATGAAGAGAACCCTCTAAGAAATGTCACTACTAATCAAAGGAGTCAACAATAGCTAGTACTTCCTTATCATGCACTTCCTAATCAGCGGAATTAAACTTACATGAATGGAAGGCCACTAGATGAATGCATATATCTTTGCTTATATAATGCTAGATCTGAGTTTTTCTTGCTCATGTGTGATATCTCACTTCTCTGTCCCCCATCTTCTCCAACTTCAAACACACATAACTTCATGCGTAGTTGTCTGTTTCATTGGTAGTAAAATGAATTTGGAAGCCCTTAAAAACCTGTATGTTTTTGTGCCAAGACATTGAGTTAAATTAAATTAATTATTTTATTATTTTTCATATCCGATGCGAATAAATACATGGCACTGGTCCACCGTCGCAACCTCTAACATCGCTTATTGCTCTTGAAGAAACCTCTCAAACAACATCATTATGTTGATTGTTTCAAGATGGTTTTCCATTAAGGTTTAGAAAAAGAGATATTAAGGTTTACAAAGGAGATCAAAAGATATTAGGGTTTAGCGGAGAGATAGAGATTAGAAGAGATAGTAGATCATGTATTACAATGTAGAAACTAGATATTAAGGTTTTGAGAATAGGTATTAGGCTTTATTGGTTTAGCGCCCCCACTCCCCCCCCCTTTGCTCTATGCTAACCACGACTAATATAAACAATGGAGTGGGTCGCCACATGGGAATAACAAGAAAAGAAGTAGCTCGAATGGAAAATAAAGCAAGAAAAGAATACAAAAGGTAAGGAAAAACATTAAGTTAGAATCACTCTGGAGACTTGTGCTTTTAAAAGCAAATATATTCTTTGATCAAGGTTTATCGGCCTAACGTTATTTTCTTATCTACTTTCAGATGATATGCCCAAAACATTAGGACAACGGTGCACAATGTGTGAGAGGATGATCCGGCGAAGCTAGACCTCACTCTCTCTCACGTTCTTTGGCATGGGGAACCTAGAGTGGAAGGTCAATATGATGTCATGCACATGCATTGTGACTAGCTCGAACAAGTAGCCTCAACAAGCTCACCCAAAGTGGTTCGCCATAATGGCCCCAATGTCATTACTATATAGAATGAGGTACTGACCTCCTCACGACTAGCATGAGTAGGAATAGTAGCCTCATGTATGGCATGCGAACTCTTGTCCATGTCATCATGCCCTTGGCAACATCCACATCCTCCATATCCATGTCTTGAATGACATGAGGAGGGGCTGCACGTCTCGATGAGTTGGAGTTATATATAGTGCGGCTTGAGGAGGGGCCAACATGACTCAAAGATGGACCGGCAAAGTGGCTAGACAAGAGTAAGGGGGAGGCATAACTATTCTCCTTGTTCTCGAGTCGAATGACTGTCGACATCGCCTAAGGAGCACAATGGCCCACAGGTTGTCTGGTAGTGTCACCCATCTAGGGGTGTGCTGTTAATAATTAGTGTCACAGTAACACTAGGAGTTACCGCCAACCTCGCATCATATGATTGCAGCCTACTCCTCATTGATGTCATATTCGAGGCTCGTAAAACAATCATGGAAATTCAAGAAAAGAGTATGAGTAGAGAAGAAAGATACAAATTACCTGGAAACTTGGAGTACAAGAGCACTGAAGACTGGCATTGAACCAAATTAGTTCTAATGAATGAGGTCCTTATGGAGTAATCCAAAATGTTCTAGAATATTCTAAGAATTTATAAAATTTAAGATAATAATGAAATATTCTAGAATGTTTTATAATGTTGTAGAATATCTTAAATAATATTTATCATATTGGCTAAAGGTTTAACACATGTATCAAGAGGTCGTGGGTTCAAAACTTATATGTGAAAATATATGTTATGACATTATCCCCCCTTCTTCAACGATGAGCTCCATGAGTTGTAAGACGTGGCTTAGTACATAGCTTATTGGAATAGTTATGAAATCTAACAACCATGTCGGAGGCTTATAACTGTATTGAACCAAATATAATTTCTTGTTGACGACCTTGGAGTCGAGAATGGAAGCAATCTCATATTTAGAGCCATCTAAAGCTTGAATTAGAGGTGGCGGAGTTGTACAATGACCTAGAATAGAGCTTGATGTGTAGGGCTCTAGAAGTGAAACATAGAACATTGGTTAAAGACTTATATGCGGAGAAAGATCACGGCGAAATGACGCATCATTGATCTTACCTAAGATCACATATGGGCCAAAACGTTAATAATCCAATTTTTATTAAGGTCTAGTGGTTTTAACATAATTTATCTTCCAATTGAAACTTAGTCAAAGAATCACATCGATGAAAATCTACAACCTTCGTTTGAGTATTTTGAGTTTCACATAAATTCTTCAAATGGGTAGCCTGAATTTCTAGGAATTAGGGGAGCCGGTCCTTAGCAATAGGTTTTTTTGGGAGTTCTAGATGCTCAAGTATCGTCCAAAGAGGATCATAATGAATGTTCGCAAAAATGGTGAATATCCAATACAAGAATGTACTAAATTGGTGTAAAGAAAAGAAAACTTTCCCAAATGTAATAAATTGAGTCAATATTCATGTTTTTCATAGTTGATAAAACAATGAAGATATTGCTCTAATGTCTGGTTTCTGCACTAACTTTGACCTTTAGTTATTGGATGGTAGTTAGAAGAGTGTTTGCAAGAAGTCCAAAAGACTATAAAAAAGTGCCTCCAAAATTGTGAGATGAACTGTGGACCGCAATACTGACAATATCATCTAAAAGAACATGGTGCCTGAACACCTCTTCTATAGTAAATCTATTGTCTCTTGGCTCTTAATGCTCTTCGTGCAAGGAAGAAAATGCATCATCTTAGTAAATCAATCTATCACTTGACAATGGTATCAAAACCTTTGGAAGCAAGAAGATTAGTAAGAAAGTCCAATAAAATAGACTTTCATGGGTTTTCAGGAATAGGGCGTGGTTGCTATCATGAGTACCAGTACAAAAAGGCTTGTGTGTATTTGAACCTATAACCTATAGTTACAAAAGCTCAATAAATATTATATTTTAATGCTTGATAATATGTTGAAGCATTACCATATTAACGTTAAAAACGACTTGCGCCGTCTACTGACATCGCAAGTCGTCTGAGCCACTATGTGGCATTCATGCATGCAAGCCATGTGGCAATAATGCATAACAGCCACGTGGCGAGCATGCATGAAGCCGGGCCTGAAAGAGTATAAATACTGAGCTGGTCTCAGTATTGAACCATTCTGGTTCAACATTAGTCTTCACCGCCTTGTACTCAAAGTCTCCTTGTAATACATATATTATCTTCTTGTTCTTTTCTGGTTTTCTTCTTGTCGTGTTCGTGTCTTCCGACTCTATCGTTGTCGACGAGCTTTAGCCGTGTCAGTTTGAATTGGAATTTCCACTTTTTTTTCAAGTTTCTTGTTCAAGTATTATTATCACAATGGAGACTGTTAGCAAGCAAGAGTACAATCGTATTCTATTAGAGCTTGACCTTCTAACAACAAAATTTGTCGCATTAGAACAAGTGAATCAGAAACTTCTTGGAGATTTACAACAAGTATTGAAAAGGCACAACAACACGAAGAACTATTTAAAAGAGTGCAACAACTTGAATTAGTTGTATTATCTCTTCAACAACAAGGTTCAACATCCCAAAGTTCAATTAAAGAGCCAAAGATTAGTTTACCAGCAAAGTTTGATGGTACACAGTCCCAATTTCGAGGTTTCTTAAACCAGGTGCGTTGAGTAATTAATATGCATCCCAATAGATATCCAAGTGATGCATCTCAAGTAGAGCTAGTTAGAACACTGTTGACGGGAACTACCCTTGCATGCTTTGCACCATTATTGGAGAAGAAATCCCTAGTATTAGAGAACTTTGAAACCTTCATTGTTGAATTTCATGTCAGAATAGCGAGAAACAAGATTCGAAGACTACGTCAAGGTGATCGACCTACTTCAGCTTATGCAACAGACTTTTGGCTTCTTGCTTGCGATATTCCTTGGGATGAAGCAGCGTTAATGGACTTATTCCGATATGGACTGCGTAATGATGTGAAAGACTTGCTCCTGACCTTTCAGGAAGAGCTTGTTCCAAGTATTAGTTCCATTCCATCCAATAGGGTTAGTAGAGTTTTTGCTGCAAATGTTGACCTTAGTACATCAAATGGTCATCGAGCCTCAGCCTTTACTCTTTTAGATTCAGGAGCCAACTCTTGCTTCATGGACCGAGAATTTGCCCTAGCACATAGAATTATTTTATAGAAAATATCCCATCCAATATCGGTTTCTGTCATTGATGATCGTTGTATTGCATCTGGAGATATAGTCGAAGAATCTAAATCAATTCGAGTAGTTCTTGGTAGTTTGGCTTCTAATATCTCCGTCAACATAATTGCAAGCCCGGAACATCCAATTATCCTTGGTCTACCTTGGTTCGAGCTTCATAATCCTGACATAGATTGGCGAAAGCGAGTTATCAAGAAACTCTCACAAAACCACTTGTCCAATACTAAACATCACCATTTTTTCAACCATTTCTTTACAACAATTATGTAAAGATGGAAGAAATGAAGAAATGTTTGTATTTGCAATGGTGGCAAATCTAACATCTGATCCACAGAATCGAGATGTACTGCTTCCATCCAAATATCAAGAATTCCAAGATGTTTTTAATAAGGTTAAAGCTATTGGCACCCTCCTAGAACATCGTCACTATAATTGTACTATTGATCTACAACCAAGAAAAGAGCCACCATGGGGACCAATTTATAATCTGTCACCGCCAGAACTCAAAGCTCTTCGAGAATACATTGAAGAACACTTGGTGAACGGATTTATTCGACATTCCAAAAGCTCTGCAGGTACACCTATATTTTTTGTCAAGAAGAAAGATGGCTCTTTACGGTTAGTTGTGGATTATAGAGGATCGAACAAATTTATAATTTGAAACCGGTATGCTTTACCCTTGATCTCAAACTTGTTGGAGCGCCTTAGTGGAACCAAGTATTTCACAAAATTAGACTTGCGGGGTGCATATAACCTTATTCGAATACGCCCGGGAGATGAGTGGAAGATGGCATTTTGCACTCAATATGGACATTTCGAGTATACTGTTATGCCTTTCGGCCTCACCAATGCACCGGCCAGTTTACAACAGATTTCAAATGATATTTTTTGTGACTTCTTGAATGTATTCACCATAGCGTATCTAGATGACATCTTGATCTACTCAATGACACAAGAAGAGCATGACCTGCATGTTCGTCTGGTTCTACAACAACTACGAAAGTATGGACTCTTTGCAAAGCTGGAGAAATGTACCTTTGATCAATGCTATGTTGAGTTCTTAGGGTATGTGATTTCACAACAAGGCATATCCATGGATCCATCGAAGGTTCAAACAATTCTTGATTGGCAAACACATACATCAATAAGAGATGTACAATGTTTTTTGGGATTTGCAAATTTTTATCGGAAATTTATCAAGAACTACTCAAAGATCATTTTGCCTCTCACAGAACTTACACGAATGAACAAGAAATTTATGTGCAATACTAGTGCAACTGAAGCTTTTCATCATTTGAAGTAAACATTCACATCAGCCCCAATTTTAGCTTATGCCGGCCTCTCAAAACCTTTTATCCTAGAAATTGATGCATCAGATTTTGCTATAGGGAATGTATTATCGCCCAAGTCAAAGAAGATGGACCTGTACATCCAAATGCATTTCATTCACGAAAGTTCGAAGCTGCAGAAATCAACTATGAAGTTCATGACAAAAAACATTTATCTATTATAGACTCTTTTGAGCAATGGCGTCACCTCCTTGAAGGTTCTTCCTACCAAATTACAGTTTACAATTATCATAAGAATCTCTTGTATTTACAAAATGCTCCAGTGTTAAATCGTCGTCAAGCTCGTTGGGCCCAATTTTTGACACGTTTTGACTTCATCATTGTATATTGTCCAGGGGCACTCCAAGGAAAAGCAATTGCTCTATCACGATGTTCGTATATGGCATCTCGTCCCGGTGAAGCTGCTTTTGACCACCAAAACCAAGTAGTTTTGGGGCCTGAACGCCTTCAAATATGCACAACAGGAGTATTGGATGTACCAAGTAATCCAAGTTTTCTAGACTCTATTCCAAGGGATATCAGGTTAGACTCTTTTGCCCAAGATGTATTAAATCATATTGATCTTGATCGAGCTTCTTCTTCAACGTCCAAGAGTTCTCGTAAAAATTATAGACAATTTAGTTGGTGAGATGGTTTACTTTTCCGAGACAAACATTTATATGTCCCAAACGGTCCAACTCGACTTCAAGTATTATAACATTGTCATAACATACTAATCGTTGGACATTTCAATGTTCACAAGACTTTAGAGCTTGTTACTCGTGGTGGTCTCAGATTCATAGTTTTATTGAAGGCTATGTTCGCAGTTGTGATGTTTGTTGTCGATAAAAAATTCCTCGACGTCAACCATATGGTTTGTTACACCCATTGCCTA